>CAIGRF010288073.1:7639-26881 GCA_903798235.1 Fraxinus ornus | reverse complement strand
TCCACGGGTTGCCACATTGTTTTCTAAGTCCATCACTCGATTGCACATTCTTCCTATCGATATTAGGATGTTGTCCACTAATTATCGACATTCTTTGCTAGTTAATCATCCAGTTGACCATATTCCTAAATTTCATGCCAAATTAAGACGTCAAATCACTTTCAATCATGAAATTTTTGAACTTACTTTCGATGTGCAATATATGTTGGAGTACCCTATTGCCATTTACTATACCTTATTGCGCGTTTCTCTTATCCGTTTCCCTAAAAACGTAAAGAAAAAGTTTTTTGTTCATTCATATACTGATTTTCAATTTGACTGACCATCTCACTTTAATGAAGGTTATATTTTCAATACAGAAGAATTGTTTACTAATCGGGGCACATTCGAGCCTTCGATGTTGCGATCATTTTTCTCTACAGACCAGTCTGCGATGCTAACTCTTTATGCTCATTATGCACAATCAAATGAACGTGTTGAAGATGAGTTGCATGAGTGTTTGTTCTTCGGAGCCCAGTGTCAGTACTTGATTAGATGGAGAGATCGTCCCCCTTGGCCGGATCATATTCTTGGGAATAAGCTACAGTTTTCGTTACTATCAAGCATAGAGTTTCTATATTTGGTTTTTACGAAAGACCGTCCCCCATGGTAGAAGTTTATCTACTCGACAGGGTCGAGTTTTCTCCCACCTCGGGAGAGTTGATGCGGACATCGCCGATGCTTAATTTTATTTTGTTATTGGGTTTTATCAGTTGAGGTTTATTTTATTGTTATTGGGCTTGTCTTAGTGGGTTGGCCCAAGCCCGTTAGGTTTTCGCTATTTATTGGGTTTTTAGTTGTAATTTACACAGTTGATGAATATGATGAATTAAGATTGGCTTGCAGCCGTTTTCTCCCTTCTTCCTCCCCTTCTTCTCTTCGGCTTCTTCTTCTACTTCCCCTCCCCTGTTTCTCTCTTTAATATAATTCTTTTGTTGTTCTACATCAGTTACTCTCAGAATGGGGGAGGAGCTTATCAAGGCAACCGCCATAGTAACTTGCAGGGAAACTATCAAAATGGCCGTCAAGGAAACTATAACGGCAGCAATTGTAGCAACGAGAACCAAGGAAAAGCAAAGGAGGGCAAATTTGATGCCAGTCCTAAATTGAAGTGCTTTTTTTTGTGAAGGATCCCATCAGGTGGTGGAGTGTCCTCAAAAACGGATGGTGAACGCATATTGTCAACTAGCAATTGGTGGCTGGGGTTCAAAGCAAAATATCCCACAAGCTAGTTGTCGTGGTGACACCGACTCCGAAGGTGATGAGGATGTAGTTGGTGCATTCTCATATCGGTGCAATACACTATTGGACCGAGTTACTAAAAGGGAATATGGTCCCTCAAAAGAGCCGAAGATTGAAGAATCGAAGGCTCGAAACTGTAAGACAAAAGGCCTAATGTACATTGATGTGAAGATCAATGGGAAGCCATTCAGGGCTATGATAGATACCGGTGCAACCCACAACTACCTCGCAAGTGCCGAAGTAGAGCGACTCAGACTTGCTCTAGAAAGAGGTAAGGGGAAAGTTAAAGCAATCAACTCCGCTGCTCAACCAATAGCAGGAATAGCGAAATCGGTGCCCATCAAAGTAGGTCTCTTCGAAGGAAGGACGAACTTGTCAGCAGTTCAGATGGATGATTTCAAGCTCATTCTGGGATTGGAATTTCTCTGGGATACAAGAATAGCAGTGTTGCCGCATTCCGACTCTCTGATAATGATGGGTAGAAAACCATTCATTATCCCCACACAGGTTGGGAAAATAGGCAAGAATGGCATCTCGGCCATGCAATTCAGTAAGGGTTTCAAGAGGAATGAACCCTCATTTTTGTGCACTCTTCGATTAGAGGAGATCGAAGAGGCGATTGATCCTATTCCAAAGCCTATCACAAGGCTTGGAAGTTGAGGATAGCATGTCTGAGGAGTTATCAAAGAAATTGCCACCAAGGAGGGCAATTGATCGTGAAATTGAACTCGTTTCGGATGCCCAAACCTTCCACCAGGGCACCATGCTGCATGGCTCAGCCGGAGCTTGAAGAGCTTCAGAAACTAGTGGGAGTACTGAGAAGTGGGACTTTTAGGGAGCACACTTCTGCACTATTACAACGTGCATACTACTCGCCTCAAAGGTGGGACGACATTGCGAGTTATGGGAAAACTTGTCTTGTTCGTCGGCAAGATGTGGTAGATCATGAGAAAAAGGCAGGCGTACTAGAGCCCCTTTCCGTCCTGAATAGACCAGTCGAGAGTGGATCGATGAACTACATTGGGGTATTGCCGAGAATTGGAGATTTTGGCACTATCATCATGGGGCGGACAATTTGTCTATGCATGCAACTTTCATCACAGCGCTCAAGTATGTATCAGCCGAAAAGACAGCTCAACTCTTCTTCGAACATATTGTTAAATACTGGGGACCGCCTAAGGAAATCGCCAGTGATCGAGATTCTCGACTTACTGGCATACTTTGGACCAAATTCCAACTTCTTGGTTCAACTTTGAGCAGGAATTCTAGTTTTCACCCACACTTAGACGGACAGACGGAGCGCTTCATTTCTATGCTGGAAGACTATTTCTGGCACTTTATCTCTGGGTAAAACTTTCGGATGTGGATCGAATGTGTTTCAATGCTCAAAAGAGCTCTTCTCCCAATAAGAGTCCTTTTGAGATTACTACTGGCCAACAACCGTTACTCCCTTATACTGCAGATATCAATCAGAAACAATACAAAAAGTCTGCAAATCTGAAGCGACCTGTGTTTAAATTGAAAAGATTAGAACATAAGGTTGCTGAAAAGATTCTTGGCCATCAAACTACTCGAGCTTCTAGGAAATATCTTCAAGAGTACTTGGTCAAATGGAGCGGATGCAACAGCGAGAAGAATACTCAATGGCTCCGAGGATGTCGCCAAAGCAAATGGGGGAGAATGTCATGGGCGGCAGCTTTGCTTATGCCCCGTGGCCCTATCGCAGCCGTAGTTTGCCCAACTTCGATCGTACATTGTAAATAATTTATTTAAATATAAATAGAAATTAGAAAATTTTAGTATGATTCTAGAGACTTTAAACGTCTACTCCCGTCAGTTGGGTTTTTGTTCCGAAATCTATTATAGGGGATATTAGTCTTTCAAACATTTTTAAGCTTTCTAGTGTTCGCCCCCTGCACTAGCCATTATAATTTTCCTGCTTTCGTCTATTGTAATGTTCAGCTTTCAAGCAATCAATGATCAAGTTTATTTCAATGCATTTCAATTTCATGTTGTAAGCTTTCTTTAAATTGTGATCAAATTTACTTTTGTCCCGACATGATCGAGATAAGGCAGAAGGTAGTCTAGCGGAGCAGACTACTGCCACACGATGTCCCTTTCTCTGCTAAGAAGAAATGTAACCCGTGAAACAAGGTAAGGAAGAAGTGAGAAAGGACGTATTGGTGATTTACATCAACCAAGTTTTGACGAGGATGTTGTTTAGCTTCATGTCCTTCAACAGAATGACAGCTCAATGCAAATTGAGAAAAACACACTCTCACACACAGTAATCTGTAAACCTTTTTTTGTTAGCATGTGAATTGTGTGTGCGGGAAATACCTATCCGTTTAAGCTTTGATTTGAAAGCAGCACTTTCATCTGGAGCCATGCATGTATTTTTTCAATTTTGTCTCTGAATTTCTCTTACATCCTGCGTTGTTTTTTCAACGGCAACTTGTAAATTTGCCCCCAAGTCTAATATTTAGCCTCAATATGTAATATAGATAGAGAGAACATTTTGCAATTCCAAGTAGAATTTATTCAGGTAGAGTAAGGTGACTATAACTATACGTTTATAACCACTGGTTGACAGAAGGATCAGATTCTACCTGGTGAATTGAATCCACATATATATTTTTATTGAGGATGCAATTAGCTGCTGACTCAATAACTAACTGGTTGTGTGTTTTCCTACAGTGGGTCCTGGCAAGGAGTGGAAACCAAAGTCTACGAACCCCAGTATTAGTCAGGGTGCTAGCACAGCTGCTTCATCTGAGGTTTCTACAGTTGTTGAAAAGCATTCTGAGTTGCAGCCAACACCCAGAGTCCTTTCTCCAAAGAAAGTTACTTTAGAGATGCAGAGGAAGTTGGAAGAGACAAACATTTTAGATAGTCAAAATGTGATTATACCTAATCATCTGCATGTCCCTGATGCTAAAAAACTTGGGTTTTGTTTTGGAAGTTTTGATGCTAACTTTGAATTAGACATGAGCCATAACAGTGGTCCTGAGAGTGACAAGAGTCAGCCTCTGTCTGAAACTCCTAGAGCTATTGAGGAAACTGTCGAGTCATCTCCAAGGTACTCCCATCTCCCTCTCTCTCACCTGAGTTTATCATTCAGTCTTTAGTCTGCCTCAAATGCTTTTCTTTCTTTCACTGCCTAGTGCACTTTACACACTGATACATTTAGTGGTCTCTATTAGACATTGTTGGATTTATGTAAATAGGTTTTATTTTTCTATTGCCTGGGTCAACCAGGTTGCTTTTGGTCAATAAATTCTTTCTCCAACAAGAATAAATAAATTTTTGGGTAAGACAAGAAACTTTCCTTTAACATTCTGAACTCTTGAATGTTTGTATCTTTGAACTGTGAGGTAAATGTGGCTTAAAAGCTCAGAGAATCTGGATACAGCCATTGAAGATTAAAATTCACTGTTCATTTAGTTTCTGGGAGTCATTTTCTTTTTCGTTTTCAGATCTTTATGAGGGGATCCACTGTGACTCAATGAGCATCTAGTATCTTCACTTCAATTAAACATAAATATTTACCGTATAGTCTTGTATGGAAGTGTAACTTGATTCAGCACTGTGCATCTTTTTCTTAAATTGGTCTATGGTGGCAACTAGAACTTTTCCTAGGTTCATAAATACTCTCTTTAGGCTTAAGATACAATTTGCAGCGTGAAGGTATGAAAACATTAAACATGTTTATGTTCAGTCACCATCCTCCTGGATGGTACCCTAGAGGCTGTGCAATCTCTTTTCTCTTCATAGATATGACCCAATATATGTATTGTATTTTGCTGATAAACTATTAAGCAGAAATAAATCTTTTTCTGTTTCACTTTTAGAAAAAGAAAGTGATATAGCTTTTCTTCAGTATTCTTCTGATTGGTGGAATTTCATCTTGTGTTGTCTGGTCCTTGTTATGCATATTGGACTAAGTGAATTATTGTTAAATGCTAATTGTAACTGTGAAAACACCCATATACGTTGAAATACAAGTGTATATACATGAAGGGAGGAAGCAAAAGAGGTTTCCACTATGGTTTATTTATTTATTTATTTTTTTTCGCATGATTAGGGGTTTCTTGATTCCTGAAGTATTCCTTCTAAACATTTCATACAGAGTTTCTACTTGTACCGTGCATTTTTGTGTTTCTAATTATCACATTCTCTTATTATGGTTACAGTCAGAATGAGCTGGCAACTGCAGAGGATACAGAAGCAAAATACCCTGACAATTCTCCATCAACTTTGCAAGGACTAGAAAATTTTTCATCTACCGAGGGTGAAGTCTCATCCTCTGTTCTCCCAGAGTATAACGAGCCTGAGCAGGAGGTTGCTTCTGGAAGCCATCAACATCCTGTGGCTCAATCTTCTTCAAGCTACGATTTTGGTTTTGTGCCACCAATATTGAGTAGCCAGGTTTCACCTTTGGAAAGTTCAGAATCTCAAGCTCTTGATGCTTCTCAAGTTCCAAGCTTTGTTGTATGTCTTGGATGTCTCCATTATATTCCTCGTAGTTTTTTAACTATCGGCTTTCAAGTTTCAATTATTATAGCTGGCATGTTCTTTCATTATTATAAATAATCATTCTTTCTCAGATTTAGGAAAGTTGATGCATATTATTATGCACATCACTTGGTTTCTGTAAGTAACAATAATTTAATTTCAGATTTATTCTTACAGATACAGCAATCATTTGACCCAACAAGCTATTATTTGCAATTATATCGGCCTAATGCACCCAATGATGGCCGCATTTCGCCATTCCATTCAGCTGGAGCTGCGTCCAAAATGCTCTCTGCATTGACTTTGCAGTCTCCACAAGAGGTTTGGGCTTTCAAATCCCTGGGAGTTCACTGTTTGCATATTTCTTTTGCTGTTTGTGTAGGAAATATAAACTGTGATTGTCTCTAGAAAGAGGACAGGAAAAACATGATTCAATTTTGTTTCTTTTTGGTGTTGATTTGCGTAATATCAAGCTCGAACTTTTATTAAAAGGCTCTGACCTTTGTCATGTAGAAGATATCCCTAAATGGTGAAAATTCATCTTGCCACCAAAATTTTTCCATTAAGAAACATAATTGGAGATTTTTTATGATGTGTGTTTTCATCAATATATAAATTTGTACTTAGAGAAAATAGCTGCAGAGATCCCTAATCTTTAACATGCGTTGCACTTTGGTCCCACCATAAAAAAGGAGCATTTGGCTCCCCAATCTTTCATTTTGGTAGCAGTTACGTCCCCACTGGAGAATTTTGTCCTTGTCTTTACCTAACAAACCAAAATATCATTAGAGATGAATTTACCCCATCTTTAAATTAAAAAGTTAAAATAAAAAAACAAGAGAGGAAAAAAATGTGCATCTTATCCAACCCTTCAAGCAACCCCCATCTGGCAACCCCCATCCCCTAGACATCTTCTAGATGTGTTCTTTTTCATTGTCATGTAGGCAGCACATCCTTACATGCAAATGGACCCAAGCAATGGGAACACAGGTTTGAGACGAAAAGTTTTTGCATCGGCTGGTTTCTCTTAGCATTAATGCCCAATGGTGAAATCCAGTCCCCATACCGGCTTCAGTTGCTCGGTGTCCTTGTGAATGATGGAAAAATGATGTACTTCTTCAACAACTTTCTTGGTTGTCAAGGTTGGAGTTTAAATGCAAATTTGTGCAGAAAGATGAGTTTCATAACAGCATCCAGTGAGTGTTTTGTAACATATATTGCATTAAATGAAGAGGAAATCGAAAAAATCAGAATTGATTAGGTATAGCAAGTGACCATAGCAAATTGGATTTGACCAGATTGTCTGATAAAAATTGTGTTTGAGGCGTGGGTTGTAGATCTGTTGGAGGCATGAGCTTCAAGTGTGGGGGTGGGTAGCTGGCGGGTTGGGGGTTGCAGCGAGTGAAGGAAGTTTTGGGGGTTGGGTGGGGGAGATTTTTGGGAAGAAGTTGATCATTCTTTTTTCTTATTTTATTTTTCCGGTCTTTTATTAAATATTGTTTATTTAAATGTAAGGGTGAATTTGTCTTGTTTAAAAAGATTATATTGTTATTTAAATATGAGAGGAAAATGGTCCGCTAGGGAACCTAACTGCCACTAAAATGTTAAGGTTGGGGACTCAATGCTCCTATTCGAAGGTCGAGGACCAAAAGATGCTACCTACTCAAAGGTTGGGGATCTCTGCTGCTATTTTTCGTACTTTTCGGTGTCTGTTCTTCCATTTGGTGCAAGTGTACAGGAAATATTGGGATAAATTTTTCATGTCACCATTTAGTTCAAAATCATCAGTGGCAATTCAAGAATACCTGGAAAATTTCCTGCAGTTAATTCAAAAATCTTCTCTCTGTTAGAAAAGTAAATCTCTGGCAAACAAGATCTTTCGGATTTTGTGCTTAACCTGGTGGATATTTACTTTGGAAGACTAAAAGTTGAGCCTGAGTACAGTTTCTTACGTCAACCTTGTTTCTATGCAAGAATGTGCATGTAGGATAAATGCAATTAATTTATGTAGCAAATATCCGAATACATTTTTCTTTATATTTACCTTTTCCTTTGGTGAATATGTAACTTCTGATGAATGCATTTCCTAAGACTATAAAGGAAAAACTAACTGATGTTACACAGAGTAGGAGGTACAGAATGCTCGGGTTCTTCAATGGATGGGAGTATACAAGTACATTATAATGGTGTTTGCCATCCATTTCAACTTGCTGAAAATTCTTTGGTCTCCTGTCCTTCCAAACCCTTTACTGCTTTCAGGGACTGTCCTGCATATCCTAGTATTATTGCGAAAAATGTCATGTCTGTGTGTCTGTAGGCAATTGTGATCATTTCCCGTGTATATGTTTGTGCTTCGCAGATTCCAATACCTATCCAATAGGCTATTAGACGAATATCGTATTGGGTATTGGGAATATTAAAAAGGCTTTTGGAGTAAAGGGGCTTCCTAGGCTTCAAAGCATTAACTTTTGTCACATTTTTGCATATATTCCTGTGCAAAATGATACATTGTTTCTTATTTTCTTATTTCACAATAGGAAAATGTTCACGCTTTCCAAATCACTCACCATCCTTATAAATTTGTATACAAGGTCCATATCTGTACTTTTTCTTTTGGCAAACCATGACTCTAATCTTGCCGAGCGTCAAAACTTTGGTCGAAGTGGTTTTGATAGGAATCACCTGTGATTGTAAAGAACAATGGACTGATGAGAGCCAAAGGGGCTTTGTATTGATTGAATGGAAAATTACAGAAAACAGGAATGATACTTAGCAGCCTTTTGAGAGGGCTGAATCTCTCCTATACCTCACTTAACTCACAAAAGTCATATCCTCCTCTATTTTCTTGTCTATTATAAGTGTGTTAAAACAGATTTTGGTTACATCACTGCCTTCCTAACAGAATTAGTTGCTGCCCCTTCTCTCCATTCTTCTTAATTCTTCTAGAATACTTGTGTTTGATTGGGGGCCTATCAATTACACCCCCCCTCACCCCAAATTCAGCCACCTTGCCTTCAAGGTGGAAAGTGGGACATTGTAGGCTGATTAGGCAGTACGGCTCCCAGCTGGCTTCCATTGGAGAGAACCCTTTCCATTTTACCAGCACTTCCATATCTTTAGCAGTATTTGATAAAGCAGCTCGCTCGGACTCCCAACACAGCCTCTGGCTTCACCAATAACTCCCAATTCTCACCAAGATTGAGTGGTAGTTGAGTTGGTAGATGATGCTCCCCCACAACTTTTCGCAATTGCGATAGATGGAAGACCGGTTGAATTAGGGTTCCAAGCGGTAGGTCTAGTTTGTAAGCAACCTTTCCCACCTTACCCACAATTTTAAAAGGCCCATAGTAGTGAGGAGCCAACTTTTCATTGACTCAGTGTGCAAAAGTTTTGCGACAATACGGTCTCATCTTTAAATACACTCAAGTCAACTGCTGAAAAATCTACTACTGCGCATCTGTGCTTATTAGCCATGTTCTTCATTTGCTGTTGAGCTCGTTGTAAGTGAATTTTGAGGTCCTCCAAGACCCTGTCACATTTCACCAATTGTTGGTCCAGGGAAGAAACAACTGTGGTGCCTTTCTTAAAGGGCAATAGAGATGGGGGCTCTTTCCCACATAGTATGCGAAAGGATGTAAGTTGTGCAGATACATGGAACGAAGTGTTATATGAAAGTTCTGCCCAAGACAAAAAAAAAAAAAAAACAGCGCCATTCTTTCGGCCAGAAGGCAGCAAAGCAGCGGAGATATGTTTCGACCCCCCGATTAACCACCTCCGTTTTGTCAGTCTGTGGGTGATAGGCTGAACTAAGTTTTAATTTACTCCCGTGCTGGCGAAATATTTAACTCCAAAATTTGCTCAAGAACACCTTATCTCTGTCAAATATTACCATCGTGGCATCTCACACAAACAAACTATCTCTTTAATGAAGACTGATGCAACTGAGGGTGCAGTGAATGGGTGTTTTAAGTCCGATGAAAAGAGCATATTTACTTAGGCGGTCCACCACTACTAGAATGGAATCAATCCCCTATGACGTAGGCAACCAATCTATGAAATCCATAGATATATCTTCCCAAACCTGCTTTGGAATCGGTAGAGGCTGTAATAGGCTTGTTGGAGCCAGAGTTGAATATTTAAACTGCTGACAAACCCCACAAGCAGCCACGTACTCCCTGACGTCCTTCATACCAATCCAGTAAAATGTGCTAGCCACTCACTTATAAGTTTTAAGGAAACCACCATGTCCGCCTAGTTTGTTATCGTGCCCTTCTTGTAAAGGTAACAAAACTAAGAGTCCTTAGGTAAGGTGATTCTGCCCTTGTATAATAAGACTCTTTAACGAGTGTATATCCTGGGCATGAAGATGGATTATCCTTAACGGCAGCTCTAATGCGGCCCAGGTCGTAGTCTTTCGTCTTTGCTTTAATCACTTCATCTATTTTTAAGACACTGGGGATGCTAAGAGCCATAAAGGTGGTAGTTCCCCTCTTACGAGACAGCACATCCGTTGCCCTGTTTTCCAGTCTAGGTTTGTACTCGATGTCGAAGTCAAAACCCAACAATTTTATCAACCATTTTTTATATTCTTACCTCCCGTTGCTTGAGGAGGAAGTTGAGGCTCTTTTGATCCGTTCTTACCACGAATCGTCTTCCAAATAGGTAATGTCTCCATTTTGTACCGCCAATACGATCGCCATTAGCTCCATCTCATAAATGGATTTACCCTGAGTTCTTGGTGGAAGAACTTGACTAAAATAAGCTATGGGTCGCTGATTCTGCATTAATACCGCATCTAAACCATGTTCGGAAGCGTCAGTTTCAATAATGAAATGTTGTGAAAAATTTGGAGCTAACACCAAAACCGTTGTCATGGCCTCCTTAGCTTAATAAATAAAACCTCAGCCGTGTCGTTCCACCCAAAGCTATCTTGTTCAATTGTTGAGTAGGGGACCACGCTATTTTCCCATATCCTTCTACAAAGCGCATGTAGTACCTAGTTAATACCAAGAAACCTCGCAGCTCCTTGAAGTTTTTTGGCCGGGCCCAGTTGCTCATGGCTGCAACCTTCGACCGGTCCTGCTCTGAAATAATATGCCTGAATCTCCCTCTGACCAAAGGAACATTTCTTTTTGTTGGCGAAGAGTTGGTTGTTTATCAAGATCAGCATCACCCCCGCATGTGGTCCCTATGCTCAACCTCCGTTCGGCTATATACCAATATATCGTCAAAGAACACCAATACACATTTCTTGAGCAGGTTTCTATAGATATCATTCATTAGGGACTGAAAGGTGGCCAGTGCGTTAGTTAAGCCGAAGGGCATGACAAGAAATTTAGAATGTCCTTCATGGGTTCGGAAAACGGTCTTCGGCACATCTTCTACCTTGACTCGAATCTGATGGTACCCTTACCGGAGGTCGATTTTTGAGAATATCTTAGCTTTGTGTAACTCATCCAGTAGTTCATCAATGACGGGAATCGAAAACTTGTCGGGAATGGTCACCTTGTTTAAAGCCCGATAGTCTACGCAAAATTGCCAACTCCCATATTTTTTCTTTACTAAGAGCACAGGGCTAGAGAAGGGACTCGTGCTATGCTGGAGAATACCCGCCGCCAACATCTCCTGAACTAGTCGCTCAATTTCATTCTTCCGGAAGGGAGGGTATCGGTAAAGCTATACACTTGCTGGTTCATCCCAGGATTTTAAGACAACTGCATGGTCCCGATGTTGTTTGGGTGGTAGCTGAGTGATATCCTCAAAAAATGCCCTAAATTCCTCCAAAACTTCTATAATGATCGCTGGTGGCCGATGTAAGGATGGAGTGGAAGATATACTGATGGTTCCTAATTCGAGTAGCAGTCCCTTACCTTCTTCCTTGAAGGCCTTCCACATAGATTTTAATGACAGTGGAATTTTACCGAAACTCGGGTCTCCTTGTAAGTTAATAGTCACCCCGCCATCGTATATGACATTGTCAAACTATTCTACTGGATTTGCATTTTTCCTAATTTCTGTAACCACTACATTCCAAGTATGACGTCGAAACTACCCAACTTTAGAGGCAAGAAGTCCTCAACCACAGCAGCTTCAAGGTTACATGCATGCAAATGCCTTCTTCTTTTATAGTCAATTTCGTCCCCATTATTACACTGTAACTAGTAGTGCCCAATAATGAGAGCCCTACCTCCCGCACTAATCCGGCTGAGATGAAGTTGTGGGAAGCTCCACTGTCGATTAGTACTACCACATTCCTCTGACCAAGCGACCCCTTCATTTCATTGTTCTCAGAGCCGTCAACCCAACTACCGAATTAATGGAGAGTTCGACTAGCTGACCCATCGGTTTTTCTTCAACCTCCTGGGACATCGAGTCTCAACCAACTCATTCGACACAATCGATTGCTCCTTCCCTTCCAACTCTTGAGTAACCAACCCTTGTAGCTCATTCTTACATTTATGGCCAATAGTGAACTTCTCGTCACAACGATAGCACAAACCTTTCTCTCGTTTTGTTTGAATTTTTGCGTCGGTAAGTCTCTTGAAAGTCGTGGAAATTTGGGGGAAAAGCTGGGGTGATTGGAGATTAGATTTAGGGGTACTGTGTTTTGATTTTGAGGGTTGAGGGCTTGCGGTGGGTTTGGGTTGTTATAAGGAATGCTTTTGGGTTTAATTGGGCCGGAATTGATATGGTTTGTTTGGCTAAGGGTATTTAGGTCCTCTACCATTTGGGTTACTTCCATAATTTGCTCTAAGCTCAGTGGCCCGAGTAAATAAACCTAAGCCCTGATTTATGGCACTAGCCTATTAAGGAAAATTGATTCCAGAATCTCTTCGGAGACGGCCTTCAACGAAGTTGCTAATGTTTCAAACCTCCGGCGGTAGTCTCTGGCCGTGTGAATCTGCTTGAGAGAGAGGAATTGAGCACACAAGGAGCCCCCCCTGCGTGGGACTGAATCGACGCAGGAGTTGTGCCTTCAGTTCCTTCCAATTTCTCAGTGAATGACGCTTCTCTTCCCACTTAAACCATGCCAGGGCCTCATCGTCAAAGCATATGGCAGCTGCTTCATCCTAATCTTCCTCACTTATTTGGTTTGGTGAAGGTACCGCTCTACCTGAAAAATCCACCCATCCAGATCATCTCCTTCAAATACGGGCATCTCCAGTCTTCGGACACGCGGTTCCATCCTCCAATCACTAACTGCCCCTGTACTATTCTGACTCTCACCTGGCCTTGACTGTGGTAATCCCGATTCAGCTTGTGTCCCCGGCGAGTTTTCAATAGTTGGGTCCTATAGATCGAACTTGGAATGTATTGACTTAAACTCTGAACGTAGGATTTCGAGACCGGATTGCAGCTCCTGATGATTGCTTTCAACCTTCTGTTCTAATTCCCCCATTCTGTTCGCAAGAGTCGTGGTCGTGTATGGCTATTTTTTGGGTGATCTGATACCAGTTTTGATAGGAATCAACTGTGAGTAAAGGATGATGGAATGATGAGAGCCAAAAGGGCTTTGTATTGATTGAATGGAAACTTACAGAAAACAGGAATGATACTTAGCAGCCTTTTGAGAGGGCTGAATCTCTCCTTTACCTCACTTCACTCACAAAAGTCCTATCCTCCTCTATTCTCTCGTCTATTATTTATAAGTGTGTTAAAAAAGATTTTGGTTACATCACTGCCTTCCTAACAGAATTAGTCGCTGCCCCTTTTCTCTCCATTCTTCTTGATTCTTCTAGAATACTTGTGTTAGATTGGGGGCCTATCAGGTTGTCTAAAGCTTTTGTAGGCCATCCTTGTAGGGTTTATCTTTTGTTGTCCCTTAGAACGTTGATGGGCAGTCCCAGTAAATGATCTAGGTTTGGTAATGAAGCTAAAAGCTTCTGGGCTCTCAAGATTTATTGCTGGATAGGAATGTAGAGAGAGCATAGGCTTGAATTTCCTGAAAGTACTTCTCCCTGGTGAGTTTGGCACTCATGAACAGTGACAGGGACCTTGGTTGTGGTGGTTTGGTGCTGCAAGGTAAGTTAGAGCTATGAGTTCAGCAGGTACAAGATAGAGCTAATCTGAATCTATGATAGACCAAAACACAAAAAAGAAGTGCTGTCAATTGCAAAACTATAAAGAAGAGGAAAAAAAATCGACTCTTAAGACGTAACTCTAAATGGGTCCAAGAATTCATAAACCCAGGACATTTTTCTGAATGGAGAATTATACAAATTTCCTGTAAAACTGGTATAATTGACACTAGAACATTTGATTGACTTTTATGATAAAGTTCTATATTTTCAGATTCCTGAAGATGAGAAATTGACTGAGACTTGAAATACTTGTGAAAAAGAGGTGTGGAGCTAACTAATTGAGATTCATTCTATATACGGGTTGAACTAAGAAGGGTTTTGGCAAATATTGTATCTTGGAAAGAGCCTGGCTTCTTCCAAAAACTCTCTTAACTTGCCTTTGCTAGATCCTTTTGTTTTCTGCACCGATTATAGGTATCAGAATCATTCAAGTTAGTTCTGATGATTCTGGAACTTATGAATCTTTGTCAAAATTAGTTTTTTTTTTTTTTTAAATATATAGTTGCTGGTTTTCTTTCTTGGATTCATATGTACTTTATTTACTCATTGCGAAGTCCAATGATCTATACGTGTAAAAGTGCAAGCATTTTCCATGTAGTTACGGAAACTGTAAAAGAATATCTTTATTATGTAGTATCTACAAGTTGATCTATGATTCCTATCATTTTTGTCTATTTTAGGATAACCAACATAAATTTGAGCGTCTCTTGTCATTTTAAATAGTGAATAATCGATCTATAATTCCCATTAATTTTGTGAATTTCAGTGTAACCAACATAAATGATTCTTTATAATCTTGATAGTGAAACACATGCTTCTACTTTGCAATTAGAATACCTTTCAGCCTGAGATGCTTTATAATGTTAGTAATTAAATAGGGAGGCGAAGTTGAAATGTTTACTGATGGTTTGATATTAACCTTTATAGAATGCATATTGCGTTAAGTGCATTGTTAGAATAAATTTGATAGATGCTTTTAGCATCTCATTATTCTTGATGGTGGTGGCTGGCACCGCTGATTCTTACACTAGTGCTGTTTGGAAAAAGTTGCTTTGTCGAACTTATGTTAAACTGACAGTTTTTAATCTCTCTCCCAAAAGGGGGCCATGCCAAGTGTGCATTTGTATGGATATGGTGGAAAAACTCCACAAATTTTGGTTTCATTTTCATAGGTGCTCTCGTTGACATAGATGTATCTTGAGGTGATACTGGGTTCGCTGCTATCACTTCTTGTAATTTCCATTCAATTGGTGAAGGTACCGTACTTAGAAATATTCTGGTTGCAGGGTTGCGTCCCTATTGTTTTATCCACTGCTGCTCCAACACCACTTGTGACTCAAGCTGCTGGAGTTATGCAGAGCTCCCAGCAACCGCTTCCAGTTTTCCGGCAACCAACCGGGATGCATATACCACATTATCCTCCAAACTACATTCCATATAGTCCCTATTTCTCTCCATATTATGTCCCACCAACAGCAGTTCATCAATTCTTAGCTAATGGTGCATTACCTCAGCAACCTCAGGCTGGAAGTATGTATCCAACTCCACCTGGGGCAACTGCCAAATATTCAGTTTCTCAATTTAAGCAGGGGCCTAATGCAGGAAACTCAACCTACATGGGAGTGCCCAGCAGTTACGGGCCATATGGACTTTCCACGCCCAACTATACCAGTTCAGCCACAACAGTTGCTTCTTCAACCTCTAATGAGGATCTTGCTGCCCATCAAGTTAAAGAAAATAGTCTCTATGTCAGCGGTCAACAGGTGTGTATTTTTGTGCATCTTACATGATCTATTTTGACAACGTTCACTCATTTTGGAATTTAGTTTTATTGAGGTTACGAAAAACATTGAGGTAGCTTTACTTCCTAGATAATGTTAGAATCAATCTTAAAAACCTTCTGCCATCAGAGGGTACACATAGCTCGTAGTACTGGAATTATGTTAAGAAATTTATAACTATGAAACTCGTGACAACGTTCTAAGGTAAGAGCATCGGTTGATGTGGCAGATGCTGTCATGCTTATACTCCCCCATTTGCAATCTTGGCCAATGGTTATCCCAACATTTTGTCTAGTAAAACTGTTCTTAAATATAATAACCTCTCATATTACAGAATTATTCCAGTATTTGCCTTGCTCTTTTACATTTGTTGCAATTCATTTTGGTTCTGGTTTTCATTATTAGCATACGGTATGTTTAAGGTTTATGATCTTGCACTTCAATTTATGACTTTCTGTTAGCAATGGTTTTGAGTACCTTGGGACTACTTAAAGAAAGAGAACGAGGACAGATAAAAAATCTCCTAGTAAATCACTTCTCCTTTTTCCCCCAAGAAGGTATATCAAAGTGAAGAACTTGAACTTTTTATTAAGTTTTCTTGTTTTGAGAGAAAAGTCCTATCCTCTGATTCTTGTCCGGTGATGCGTTGAGTGAGCACACTAATGTTGGTGGTGAATTTGCTTTGCAGAGTGAGGGTTCAGGTGTATGGTTTACATCTCCCAGTCAGGATATTTCTTCCTTCCAGGCTAGTTCGTTTTACAATCTTCCTCAGAGTCAGCTGCCTTTTAATCCAATGCAGCCTGGCCACGGCACATTTGCAGCTATGTACCACCCTGCACAGGCAATGACAGCAGCAACTGTTCACCCTCTTCTGCAACAATCTCAAACTATTACAAGTCCTGTTGATATGGTTGGACCTCCAACCAGTGTTTATCAGCAACCACAGCATACACAACTCAACTGGTCTAGTAAGTACTGAACAAGGAGACGTTTCTTTTAAAAATCAATTCCATTTTCAAGTTCCAATCTTGAATCGTCTAATGTGATGTCAAACAAGTTTTGATTTGAAAAACAAGTGCCGGACCCAAGTGTAAAGTTATGGAAGGAGCCAATAAATTGGGACATCTTTTTAGTTGATTAAGGCCATAACATGCTAGCTAGCCATCAATTTCATGCTTCTGATAGATGGTTTGTTTTTCCTCGACATAACCAGGGAGCCTTTCTATAGGTTTCAGCTTGATTTTTAGACCATGGGACGGTTAAATTATTAATTTTCTTTTTCATATTTTCTGTAGTTTGGAATTAAATAGGTACCATTACCACTCTGGTTTGAGTTTTTGTAGGTGTCCTCTCGCTATTCTCTGTAAATTGAATATTTTGTGATAGGAAAAAGGATTGTATTAAGAACTGTTACAACTGGCCTTGGTATATGCAATTGTTTTTAGTAGAGAGAGAGAGATCTAATAAGCGTTTTGGCTTGAGATTTGAGTATTATTACATCATTCGTGAAGGTTTATTTGTTAAATGTCAATATAAAGAAACACACTACATTTCTCGATTTGTGCAGTGTTATCCTTGCATAGGTATCGTGTTGTTCGTTCCAATTTTGGCGGAGGAACAGTCAAATTCTCATATATAACTGTGCTGTTGTTAACTTTGTAAGCTAGTAACTTTCTCATAATTTTGAAAGCCAGTTCCGGAGGACACGGAGAAAGTGTGATTATTCGGGAGAACATGTTCTATCAGAAGGTATATATTCTCTCCGTGTGATTATTTGGGAGAACATGCTCTATCAAAAGGTATATATTCTCCAAATAATCTTATTTAGCACCGGTGATGTTAAGAGTATTAGTTTTTGTGATATTATGTGTTTGGTTTAACTTATGTGATTCATTTAATTGTTACTTTCATTTAATAACATTTGGTGCCACCTAAACTGGTGTTGTATCAATAATATTTTTCAGAAGGCACACAATTATATCAAGGCAGCTCACTATAAATGTATTGATAACTCCATCAAGATAGACGGCCAATAGTACAATTTCTTCTTGTCTATGCTTTTAAAGGGATTTCTAGTTCAGGTTCAAACATTTTTGCATTCATGTAAATTTGTTGAGAATAGATTTTGAGAAAAGTAAATTTTTTTTCCTTCTTTCTTCCTCTTGAGATTGTGTAATTGAAAATGAGGTTTTTTTTTTTTTTTTTTCTAAGAATCTACACCATAAGAGCTAAATATAAATAATATTAAAAAAATAAAATAAATTTTTTTTAGCCCTGATATTTTCAGGTATTACTTACAAAACCACGTCTTAAAGAGTTAAAATTAATTTGGCCCGTGAACCTTTCTCATTATAGCTAAATGATAAATCCATTCCAAAAATTTGAGACAAAAGTCTCCACGAACCGGCTGAATCAAGAATTGGATGAAGTGATTGAATTTCGCGATTGTACTATATAACTGAAGAACATTAGTTTTGGAGTCGGGATAAATTCAAAACAGATAATGACGCGATTGACTGAAAAATAATTACACGAGACATTGATATGGATATTCTTAAAGTCGTGAAACCTTGATGCATTATTGATACAATTTTGTTTTTATACAAATTAAATTTAATTAATTTTTGTTTAAAGATTTTTACTATCATCCTAATGCCATTGGACCAGTCTTCTGCCGTGGAATCAACATACAAATGAAAGGAAAGGGACAAAACCATCGTTAAACAACTCAGAAATGCTCAAAGAACATTGGGTTAATTTCATTTTTAATCACTAAACTTTCAGTGAAATGAAATTTCGATTAGGTCACCCAAGTCTAATTAGTCGGAACCAGATCACTAAACTTTAATTTACTTTTAATGTTACTTATTCTATAAGTACTTTTACTAAATTAAATGTCCCAATCCTCCGTCCTCCATTTCTAGGTAAATTCTGCAAAATCTTGAAATTGAGAATGAATAGAGTTCATAGTATGCTCTATCGGATTAATTACCATTGATTTTTAAACACAATTCATTTTCTAATATTACATGTGTTACGGGAACAGACCCGTCGCTTCACCCTCCACGTGTCTCTGAGGGAGGTCCAGGTCATGCCACGTGCCTACCGAAGCGATTACGAATAGAACGAACTGATTGCATTAACCGAAGTGATTACATCATGGGCGAACATTTGCAACATCGCGGATGCAAAGACCCGTACTCCGCTTCTGCCCTGCCACATTTGCTTCACCTCGCCCCGACAGAGATCCTTTGCACAATATTTCTTAAGTCAAATCACTGACTGACGGGACATGTGGCGGACCCAAACGGTCAAATCAGCCGCTTTAGCTAGAAACATTTAATGCCATCAGCCTAAGGACTGATGGATTGATACCTACGATGGGACGAGTTTGGGGAATCCGGCGACACGTGCCTCCTCATCCAACGGCCCTCCTCTTCCCATCCTTAGTATAAATACCCCCTCTTTGTGCCAGAAGAGGAATTGGAATCTCATTCATTCCCACTCTATTGTAAACTTTGGTATTATCTTTCTCTCCCTCATACGTTGGTACCTTCTTTTTTACATTTTGTCAACCACTTCCC
>CAIGRF010288016.1:0-10474 GCA_903798235.1 Fraxinus ornus | reverse complement strand
AGTGTATATATCTTAAAGTCAGTGAGAGCACATACATTTTTCTAGTCCTATATATAGATGCCATTTTACTTGTAAGCAGTGATTTGGGCTTGCTACATGACATGAAACAATTTTTTAGCCAAAAGTTTGAAATGAAGGATATGGTTGAAACCTTTTATATCATTGGTATAAAGATTCATAGAGACGGATCTAAAGGGCTATTAGGATTGTCTTAGAAGGCCTATATTAAAAAGGTTTTGGAAAGATTCAGGATGAAGGATTGTGCATCAAGTGTAGCACCCGTCGTTAAAGGTGATAAATTCAGTCAGAATCAGTGTCAATTTAAAGAATTGGAAAGAGGACGCATAGCTTCTATACCATGTGCTTCTGCTATTGACAGTTTGATGTATGCACAAGTCTGTACTAGACCCGACATTGCATTTTCAATTGGTGTACTAGGCAGATATCAAAGTAATCCGGGTATAGAACATTGAAAAGCTGCCCAAAAAGTGATGATATATCTACTAGAAGACGTTTGGTGTGTACTAGGCAGATATCAAAGTAATCCGGGTATAGAACATTGAAAAGCTGCCCAAAAAGTGATGATATATCTACTAGAAGACGTTTGGTGCTTTGAGGAGATAATTCTACTACAAATTGTTCAATTAGATCTTGGATAATATGACTGGAGGTAAGTACTTTATGTCTTACAAAATCTTCAATAAAATAGATTTTACGCACGAGTTAACTACAGTCCACAAATAAAGAATCTCGTGGCTGGGTTCGTATCGGTCCATGAAGTCTTCAAATCCGTTTGATTTTCACATCTACATATCCTCCTTTCAATTTCAATGGATTCGCTATCAACAAATGACTGGCAAAGGGATGAGTTAGCATGTTCTAATGGATGCAATGAAAAAGAAGCCGATAACATAGAGTAGCCTGCCAGTGGGACTATAAGTGTCAAATTTTCAATAAGATACATAAAAAAGGATGATTTTGCCCGGAAAACTATTTAAGTAGCATGTCAATTTGTTTTTCTTGTGTGTCTGAAAAAATATCAAGCCCAAAGGTAGGGTTGGAGGTGAGGTGGGGTCAGGTGTTATTTGGCCCTTAGAGAAATACATACAAAGATATACAACTCACTACGCTACTTACCGAAGGCTACAATGATTAGGAAGCAGAACGAAAGAGCAAGAAAGGTAGTCTTACTGCGATCAAGAAGTTCAGCCATATCTGTGAGTGAAATCCACTATCTTTTCACCAAGATTCCGGGCTCAGTCTCGATCTGTCAACACCACAATAGAAAACCCGATCCCAAACTCCTCCCAAACGGTTGCTTCTCCTTCTATTCTCACAAAGAGAGCTTGGATGAAAGGATATATATTTAGCNCCAAAGGGGAGAGGATTATTAGCACACAACTAACAAAAGGCAGGAAGAAGCACAAAGCTTATGGCCGGTTTCTCTCCAAAACGAGGCTAAATCTTTCATATCATGAATAGGGACGGGCAAAGGGTATAAATAGGTTAGGTATAGGGTTTTAGGGTTAAGCCCAATAGAGAACATTAGGGTCCGAGGTAGAAGCCATCCAGGTTTGGATTGGGCCATGAGCAACGCTAACTCGATTAGGCTGCTTCAAACGGCCCAATTAGGGTTACGGGATTGGTTTACCTAATTGTGGTGTTGATATACCTTCAGTCATTTTGGTCGATGCCGACTGAACTAAAAACGAAACTTTTTTCATCATTACCCGGGGAGGTCGTTTGACAACAAATTGCCTAACAATATCTATATACTTGATTCAAGTATTTGTGATGACATACAAAGCAAAAAAGACGTATTTATAGATGGAAAAATCCATTATTCAACTGGTTTTTTTTTAATTCTCTTTTTATTTCAAGTTGTCCGCAAGAGCGATTAGCAAAAACAAATTGAAAACGAGATGTATGTTTTTAAAAAGACATCTAAATGACTGATTCTTATCGAATAAGTATATTAAAATCTGCAATATTTAACATGTAATAAAATGGTGATAAAGGGTTGATCATAGCAAATTTGACCGAGTTTGCATGTGTATGATAGGCTTAATATGGTTTATAGGTTAAATATTAATCTATGATAAGAATAAGTCAGGTTGTGCTTGACATTTCACCAAAGTTGCAGTAACGTTAATCTTAAAAATATGCCTAATTGTAAAATTTTTACGAATTTTTCTTAATTAAATTATCATGAATCGTGCTTCAATAAATATATTTGAGCATGAACTTTGCGCTCAAAACTAAAATATAACCCTCAAAAAACCTTCCCAAATTAATATATAAAATTGTCAAAATTAACAAGCAGCATGAAATGGGACATAATATATACCGGTTAAGAGACAATGTACATAACAATTTTTTTGTAGGTTGTTTCTTATGATAAATGAAGAGAAACCGGTACTAGAATATACGAAAAGAAGTACTATGAACATGTTACGAAAGTGATTATAACATATAATAAGTATAAAAATACCAAATCAAAGTTTTGAAGTTTCATCTTGACAATAATATATATATATATATTGCAGCAAAGGTTCAAACCGTTTGCTCAACACGTGTCCCAACATTCAGTAAAGGATAATTCTCTGAGGGAATGATTGATAGGTTTTTTATAAGTGTTGCGTTGACAACATCTGTATGTCCATTTTTTTTTCATCTTTCAATGAAATTGTGCCATGTGTTAAAAATTATGTACTTGTAATATTGTCCTTCAATAAATTGACGGCATTTGTTTAAATGGATGGATTCCATCCTAGTCAACTTGTGTGACTAGAAAACTAAAAAGAGAAAATAATCATTTCATTATTTTTATTTCAAATAATCGAAAACAAAAAATTTATAGTACAACAAATAAAAGAAAAAAAATTTTAAAAAGAAGAAAAATAGTCTTCTTCTTCCACCCCACCCCTTACCCATAGCCACACTAAAGTTACAACCACACCACCACCACGCCACCTCCATTGCCATTTATAACAACAAACCGGTGGATTTGGCGGCTTTTGAGGTGGAGAAATTCCCAATTTGCTGCCATCTCTGACAAAAGGGGAGAAG
This sequence comes from Fraxinus ornus, assembly GCA_903798235.1. NCBI lineage: Eukaryota > Viridiplantae > Streptophyta > Magnoliopsida > Lamiales > Oleaceae > Fraxinus > Fraxinus ornus. Next base: position 7,405 of record CAIGRF010288016.1, on the reverse strand, counting down.
TGGACTCGTGGAACCAATTGTGATAATAAGTAAATATTTGCGATCTTCATTGCAAATACGATGTGGTGTGTCTAACAAAAATTGTGATGTGTATATGATTATCCTTTTTCGAATGCTTTATTTTTGGGAAATTTGGACCCGTTTAATTCTTATTATTGTAGAATGAGAATGAAAAATATAGTCGTTATTGGACCCCACACAAGAGATATAAATTCAAAATTGATGGCTTGATGTAATGGATAACGGTCATATTATTCATTTTTATGGATGAAAAATATGAAACAAACGAGGCTTACAAAACTCACCGTATATGTAAGGTGTAACTATAATTTTCATACCATATTTTGAGCTTGTTTGGTTTAGATTTTTTGGAGGAATAATTGATTTTGAATAGTGATATAATGGGAAATGTGTGGTTGAAAAAGAAGAAAAAAGTATTGATATGATATAAAATATTATTTTATTGAAGATTAGAAAGTAAAATCATCTGTCCCAAAGCCTTTGACTGCATAGTTACTTTAGTTCGAATTAATAATTAATCCATTTTTCAACAATCCCATTTTTTGTAAATTCTTTTCACGCCGCTTTAAACTCATATATGATCTCTTTTCCCACCTCAGGAGCCACAGCTAATTTAGGACTCCATTTTCTAGCCACAAAAAACGCCATTTGTTGAAAAATTTACAAATTAATCATTATAAATAGCTAAATAGACAAAAATATGGTAAACTGAAATAACAAATCACTCCCAACATATTACATTATACAACGTTTTACCTAATATATTTCATGAAGTTTGTTTTGCAAAATATATTCTGTTTTAACTTTTAACTTACAGCTTTAAAAACCGTAAAAAGAAATCCATCGTGCAAAACAAATACAAATGTCCAAATCAATGTTGTCATAGTTTTTTCAAAAGGTAATCAACACGTAACATCCTTACTTTTGACTATTATTGTGGAAAACGTCTTTACATTTCATTGTTTAGCATTTTTGCCCTTATTTCCATATTTCATTGCGCAAAATGTCATTTTCATCAATTTTCTCAATTAAAAGTTGTGAATTGACTAATATACCTTTCCATTTAAATAAAATAATCCCACTTTTTTTTTTAAAAAAAGAAGTCTAAAATAAATTAGTAAAATGGTCATTAGCACATAATATCCCTACCTATTATGAAAAATGTCCTTATCTTTATTTATTTTTTTGGCATTTTCACCTTTAAATACACATTTGATTGCGCAAACCTTTATTTCTATCAATTTTAATTCAATTTGTCAATAAGAAGATGTGAAATGACAAATATAACCTCTTATTAATATAAAAAAATAAAGCAAATGAAATATAAAGAACTAATTGCAATCATAGTCCTAATATTTTTCAAAAAGTACAAACGAGTCCCAAATAAATTATTAAAATCGAAATTGCGCGATGTCAAAAACAAATGATAATAATATAGTTCACTAAACTCCATTATTGTCCTACATACAAGTATATTATGTTAAGCTTATTTAGCTTAACAATAAAGACATCTCCAACGCATAACAGTTAGATAAATTACTAGTTTTTTTTTAATTATAGAGTGTAATTAGATAGAGAGAGACAGATGTGGAGTTATCCTTGTGTGAAAAATAAAGTGTGAAGAAAGGATCATGATCACTCGAGTCGGCGAAGACAGTTATAAAATGACGAGAAGAAAAAAGAGCATTGGCAATGTATTATAATATTATTCGTTAATCACAGAATCATATTACTAGAACAATTAACATGACACGAAACAGTAACACACACACATATGAATCCATTCTACAACTAACAGGACACGAAAAAGTAAGACAAAACATACATATATAGTTATATACGGAACGAGACTTCGTCTTATTCGAAAGGAAAATGAACACTCACACTGAGAATATATTGAAGTGCAACTGACATGATCCACAACAAGCATTAGGATTTTCTGGATCACCGTCGACATGCGGAATATTCTCTACACGACGGAGATTCTTCAGCAACCAAGCAAGACTGGACATGACCATTAAAAATATCAGGAAGATCGCTATAGTCATTATATTAAGATGGATTTCCATTAATTTATGCTGAACCCACCCAGAAGAAAGCAACTCAATCTGTAATATGATAACACGAAATAGAGGCTGGGGATCTATATTTATATGCTTTGGGTTTGGTCGTTTGGAGCTTCATATAAAAGTCTTTGACTTTTCAAATGAAAATAAATAACGAAGCTTCCATTAAAAAGTGCTTTTTTCGGAGGATATCCACGTCAAATTTCTTTTTCTCCACACATTTTTTAATAAAATAATATTTTTAATCACATCAATAACTTTTCCTTCATTTTCAACTACATATGCTCCATCACATCAACAGTAAAAATACATTATTACTAAATATACACCAAACAAGCTCTAAATCATAGACCTACTACTTTTATCATACATATCATTGATTTTTATTAAAATTTAATAAAAAAATCTGATTATAATTGAGCTAAATTAAGTGCCGTCCCAGGTTATTTTGTCAACCAATTATAATCCCGTGATTTAGCCCCTGTTTGGTCTCTGTTATTCTAAATTATAATGAAAAGAGTAGTAATTTATTTGGAGAACGTGAGATTAAAAAGAAAAGAATTTTTTTTGATTTTATATATATAATATTATTTTATTAAAAATTGTGGGCACATTCGTACTTGTATATTCCTCCAGCCTGACCCCACTGCCTATTTAAATATGGCATTATTCAATTTTTTCAACCCCACTGCATTAGTCAATTTTTTACTATTTTTCAAACGAGGAAATCAAAAACGGAAACTTCCTGGTAGTTTCCCAGTGCGGTGCATTTGGAGTGCATCACCATTGTCAATTTCAAGCGTTCGGCATACTCTGACCCCTCGCAGGTTTTTTCATCGGGCTTTCATTTAAAAAGTTCAGTCAAATAAACTATTAGTTTAAATAGTCCAATAACAATGTTTTTTAGTTAGAAGGCCTAAAGATGCCAAAAAATGAAAAATGAATGGGTAATTATATTATCACCACAAAATTTAGTTACTACACCACATTATAATCACACTACAATTAAAATATTTTTTCAATAAATACACCACAATAAATTTACAATTATACTCCTAATATAATAAAATATAATATTGTTGTGTACTCATCCTCCCTATTTTACTCATCATATTTATCAATTATTTATGTCCTACAAATCAATGAATACGAAGCAAACGTTCCACAATTAAGCAAATATAAATCAAACTCATTAATTAAACGGCGCATAAAGAGTTCAGCCATGGATGATGTCAACAAACATCACAAAGGTTGGATACCTTCACCATTGTCATTGTCCCAAAGAATAGTAAGGACATATTTGATCAGTGTAACAGAGTTGAATGCACCAAAATATCTTCATTCCCACTGATTGGTGACATGCTGAACATCACATTGAAGGTTTACAGTGACTAATTCCCTAAATTCTGTTTCCTCAAGCAACTGGATATTTATAATCAACTTTTATATGTACAGACTGGATACACTATACTTATCAACACATGAAAAAGGAATTCTCTACTTGAGTAGTATTGTTGTCGATGGAAAAGCTTAGAAAAATTAGGTTTATTGATTTTCAATTTTCAAACTTGACAAATAAATTGAAAAAATTCATCCGTAAATTATGGTCAAATATAATATAAATTCATTTACAATGGAAAAAAGAAAATTATCTTGCCACCGGGGAAGAAAGCAAAAGTCATCGGAATATTTATGAGCAATGAGATGTTAAGGAAGAAGAAAGAAAAAAAATTATATTTTATATTTGTGGTGTAACAATAATTTATTAAATTTAAAAGTACATTAAAATCCTAATTATGTAATTTTATTTAAGGATATTTAAGTAAATAAGAAATTTGTGGTGTAGTAATTAAAATTTGTAGTGGTAATATAATTACCCTAAAGTGAATCGAAAAAATAAATCCAAATTGGTCGAAAATGGATGAGTTGTTGAATAATATTTTTGCCATATGCAGAAGACGTGAGGAAGTTATTGATGACCTAACCGAATTTGTACAACCTAATTAATGAGAAAGTCAAGCAAGCGAAAGGAATCACCATTAAATTTTGTTGGTGGTGCAGTTGCAAAATTAGCCTATACTGCACTTAATACTCGGACAAAAAACACACACACACATAAAACTAATCTTTTTTTTTCTGTCATTTTATTTCATATGTGTTCATATATATCCTTAATTTCTGCGTCTTCTTCTTCTTCATCTGAGGGTTGTAAGAAATTTGTGCATGCAGTAGTATGAATAGTGAAGGGTCTGTTTGGCAGAGGAAAATAAAAGGAAAAATGGATCAAGAAAGGGATCAAAACACCAGCTTTTTCTCTCAAGATTCATGGATGAGTTGCAAGAAAAAGATGGGCAAAAATAAAGGGAAATTATACCCTCTTTTATCATTTCGTGAATTGCCAGATTATATGAAGGATAATGAATACATTTTGAATTATTATAGAGTTAATTGGCCTCTCAAAGAGGCTTTCTTCAGCTTATTTCGTTGGCATAATGAAACCCTTAATGTATGGACGTAAGTACTGTATTTATTTCAGAATTTCCTTTTATTTTAATATTTTTTTCTGATTAATTGTGTTAATTATGACTTTTTCACAGTGAGTTCTTTTTTTTTTTTTTCAGGCATTTAGTTGGATTTGTACTATTTTTAGGATTGACAATTTGCAATCTGATGCATGTGCCTCAAGTAGCAGATTTCATTACAATCTTTACTGGGTAAGTTCAAGAAATTTTACTTCATTTTCTTGATTTGCTCAGAAAATAATATGGTGCCAGGGGTGGGGGATTGGAGGTAGGATGAAGATTAAATTATTAGTTAGTGAAAAAGTCTTTGAAATTTGCTCTTTCTGTATTTTACATATCTTTTATTGGTAACATTACAGTGTTTGTCCAAGATTGTAATCTCATTACCTTGTTTTGTAAGGTGAAGATGCATACTTGAACCAATTAACGACAAAAAGCTGAAAGCGTGTCATATTTCTTGTCATTGCTTTGTAGTTAAACGACTTCGTTTTGACATGATTTTTAGCATTAAAGAGAAATTAATTTGGAAGTCGTATAGATCTGTTCAGCCAATTCATTAAATGAAAGAGACGTATAGCTGTCATCTGTGAACCAACTACCTATTAACGTCCAAAGTTCAATTACTAAGAGACGGATTTAAGGGCTTGTTTGTTAGGATTTTTGAAAAGTCAAAAACTGCTTTTGATACTAAAGAAATTGATTTTGGACATTTTTGAATAATTTTTTTTTGAATATTTTCTTGTTCTACAGACACTTTCCTTCTAGTGCAGATGCTAATGTCTCTTCCAATTCCAAGAATTTTCCCCTGGTGAGTTCTACAAAAATCATTTTACGACCCGTTTCTCGATCGAAGAAATGAATTTTTTAACACTCCATCTTTTCAGGGACCAACAAAATTGAAAGATCTAAAGCAAGAATCCCATCTGAATATGGATATTACATCCCCAGAAATGGCTGCTATAAGTTGGCCATTCTATGTGTTTTTAGGTGGTTCAATGTTCTGTCTCTTGTCAAGCAGCATTTGCCATCTCTTTTCTTGCCATTCCCATCACTTAAATATACTACTTATGCAAATGGATTATGTTGGAATAACTGTCATGATAATCACTTCATTTTTCCCTCCAATTTACTACATCTTTCAATGTACTCCCCACTGGCAAATTGTTTACCTTACTGGAATAACAATAATGGGGATTTTCACTATCATAACCTTGCTTTCTCCGGCCTTCTCGACTGGTAAATACCGTTCGTTTCGAGCCTGTCTCTTCATGTCCATGGGATTCTTTGGCCTTGTACCTGCCATCCATGCTGTGGTTGTGAACTGGAATGATCCTCACCGGAATATAACGCTAGCCTATGAGTCGGTCATGGCGCTGTCGTATTTGATAGGGGCGTCGTTTTACGTTAGCCGGATTCCCGAGCGGTGGAAGCCTGGGTGGTTCGACCTGGCCGGTCAAAGTCATCAGATATTCCATGTGTTTGTAATCATGGGGGCTTTGGCACATTATGGTGCTGCACAAATTTTCTTGAGGTTACGCAGTAGAATGGGGTGTGACTAAATTTATGTGGTTTGATTATTCTGTTTGTTTGCTGTGTGAAATAGGGTCTATTATAACCCCTTTTCATTTGATGTTGTATACCTATAGAAATTATCTTGCATTTGCCTCGTGAGAGAGATGAATATACCTATCTGTCAACGAGCTCGGAATTGATCTTGATCTCGAAGTATCTTTAATTTTGTCTAAACTTTCACTTCAGATTTGAAAAATTACCACATCAATAACAGAACGTCGTGTTAAGTTTAACATTATCTTGTGGATGGTTCCGATTCTTGAAATTTAATGGATGGTTCCGATTCTTGAACTATGGGACCGAATCACTAGATGCCCACTGCTAGACCGATGTGCTATAGCGCTGAAACTGACCAATTTTGCTACAAATCAATGTATCGATTCGAACTAATCGATCCGTCCTCTGAAAATTTACAAAATGATATACCAAATGTCACAAAAATTGAGAGTCATTTGTCTCTAACACATGACCTCAAGGAAAAATAAAGGTGCTTGTTTCAACTAGGCAGCACTTGTTTTATATGAAGCTATAGAGTCCGTTTGATTGTAAAAGTGGAATTTGGGTTGAAAGAGAATGAATTTTAGAAAATTTAATTGCTAAGAATTGTTTTTTTTGGGAATTGTCAATTAATTATGTTTGATTAGTATAAATCTTCCACGTTAAAAAAATTGAAATTTTGAATCTTTTGATGTTCGTTTGATTTTGTTTTACATGAAAATTGTTCATTAAAAGGATAAAATTTATTACAATTGGAGATAAAATTTGTTTCCATTGTAAAAAAAAACGTAGCCCGAAAAATCAATTCCCACCAAATTGGTGGGAATTGATTTTTCTCAAAACCATGTAATTAAAATCGTGCGAGGCAAAAGATGGAAAATGAATTGTCAATAAAATTTTCCCATTCAAACATGACTTTTGGTGGAAGATGGAATTTCATTTCCAAGTTTCATGGAAAATTGTCAATCAAACAGAGCCTTAAATTATAAATTATTCAATAAATTTCAATTATTCACAAGTACATCTTAATATTTATATCTTAGAAACCAAAATTAATTAAAATACATGAGATTCAAAAGTTCAAATAGTGCATATTGAAAATTTTAAAGTGTTATGAAACCTGGTTTATCTTTTATAGCCAAAATTAATATATAATAAACAAAATTTTATGAAAAAATAAAGAAAGGCCTAAATGATCGGTTCAGCTAAGCTTTTTTATTAAAATTT
>CAIGRF010287914.1:32557-54918 GCA_903798235.1 Fraxinus ornus | reverse complement strand
TCTGATATCTTGAACTATTCAGCCGTTGGTGTAAACCAAGACAACAGTATCCACACAATAACTTTTCTATTCAATTCTTAGGTTCTCATAGTTGTGTTCATTTTGGCCCTGAACAATTCTTGAGATTCATAAGTGCTTTAGAGAATTTTAAACCCTAAATTCTCATAGAAGCGGCCCCACTTCACACTTATATAGATGATCTCCTATTAAATTGATGCTAATCTATGGGAATAATAGATTTCATAATAATAATTTTTTGAAAATTTTGTAACAGTATTACTATTCAACACCAAGCACCACTTTAGGTGACAAATATTTTTCATTAAATGATATATTCATTTAAATATAATATCACACAATTCATTTAATTGAACATATCAAGTGTGTCTACATAGACTGTAGTTTTTTGCACCATTGATACTAGATAATATTATTTGTTAATAAAAGATTAAAAAAATTGAATTTACTTGCAAATTTGTTTTATGAAGAGAATGTGATTGAAAATAATTTTGAGAAAAAAAAATGACTTTTTTGAGAGTGTGGCCAAAACGGGAGCGTAATTTAGCATGCAATTTTTTTTAATAGGGGTTTTATTTGCAATTTGATTGTAAGTGAATAACGCAAGAGTCATTCATGGCCACAAATTTTGAGAGTGAATTGTCCAAATAATCACTGAACTTTATGTCATGCTTTCAAGATGTCACTGAACTTTCAAAATCACTCAAGTTATCACTGAACTTTGCAAAAGATTTTCACGAGGTCGCTGAACTTTAAAATTCACCTCATTCATCACTGAACTTTGTAAAATGTTTCCCAAGAGTCACTAATTCAGTGATCTCCTGGGAAACATTTTGCAAAGTTTAGTAATCCCGTCGAAACATTTTGCAAAGTTTAATAATGAATGTTGTGATTTTTAAAGTTTAGTGACATCGTGGAAACCTTTTACAAAGTTCAGTGATGATTTGAGTTATTTTTAAAGTTCGGTGACCCATTGGAAGCATGGCGTAAAGTTCAGTGACTATTTGGACAATTCACTCCAAATTTTGATTTCAAATGGTATAACATCTGAGAGAGAGAGAGAGAGAGAGAGAGAGAGAGAGAGAGAGGGGCTTTATTACGGGTGTGTTTGAGTCATATTATTTTGGAAAAATGTATTTTGAAATAGTAGATTGATGAAGAATATGTGTGATTGAAAAATAAGGAAAAATTATTGATGTGGTGAAAAATATTATTTTATTGAATAATTTGTGGTTAAAAATGAGTAGAAAAATGAAAGTGAAAATTTTAATGTGTACCAAAGAGGATACGAAAAGGATACACATTCGAGTCCAATAATAAATTCATTTATTATCAATTTAAAACTTCATCGAGTTGACAGTTACACCTGCAACATTTATTATAATTTTATTAGACCTTACCTGTTTATTTAGTTGGTAATCCAAATCATAAATATCTAGAGCCTGTTTATCTTCTATATTGGGAGAAGAAATAGAAGTTTGAATAGTATTTTTAAAAAAATGTGTGATTGAAAATTAAAGTAATTTTATTGATTTATGTGTAGAATATTTTATTGAATAAATATGTGGTGGAGATTGTTTACTATAGCAAACAATGTTTGACAAAATGGATGACAAACAGAGGCCTAAGTCGTCACATCCTATTTTCAATTAGGCTCTGTTTGATAGCTTTTTCTTTTCCATAAAAGATGGAAATGAAATTCCATTTCCACATTTTTACATGTTTGATTGACTAAATTTTCCATTGAATTAATTTTCCAAATTTTATTGGTTTTACACATTTCTTGGCTTTTGAGGAAAATGTTTTCTCATGGGTTTGGTGAGAAAAAAATTTCTATGCAATCTTTTTTTAAAAAAAAAAATTTAATAAAATTTTTTTTGGCGATAGAAAGAAATTCTATCGCCAATTTTAACAAATGATATATTTAATGGACAATTTTTATAAAAAATAAAGTCAAACGAATATCAAAAGATCTAAAATTTCAATATTTTTCAAATAAAAAAATATACCAATCAAACACAATAAATTGACAATTCCTAGTAAAACAAGTTCTAGACAATTTAATTTCATGAAATTCATTTTCTTTCCACCTAATTCCATTCTTACAATCAAACGGATCCTTATAGTCAATTAATGGATACGACTAAGGTGATCAACTTGAGATAACCATTTAAGTCCATGTTCAGTCCCTATTCCTGAAAAACTAATTTTCTATTACACATTTTTCAATAAATAATTTTGCACGTAAATTCATAACTTTTCATATTTTTTAACTACACATTCTTTAAAAAAAAAATGTTACAAAATATATTTTTTCCAAAAAAAGGACTCAAACAAAGTCTTTCAATCAGATTAATATCGAAATGTGTATTTTAACGATGGTTGTCAAAATCGAACAAAACCTATACATAACCTCCAAAAAACTCCCATTTTCCTCTAGCTCCGTTTGATCCCTAATTTTTTTTCCTCATTATAATGAGAAATATAATCGTTGGAATTTTTTTTTTTTTTTTTTGTTAAATTGCAACGATCATATTTTTAATTATAACGATGAAAAAAATGAAAATCAAACATACCCTATATCAACCACTAAGGGATCATTTTTTAGAACATTGATCTATCCAAGAATGACTGTTTGAGCCACATTATTTTGAAAGAATGTATTATGGAATAGTAAATTGATGGAGAATGTGTGGTTGAAAAGGAAAGAAAAGTTATTAATGTGATGAAAAATATTATTTTATTGAAGAATGTGAGGTTAAAAATGAGTAAAAGAATGAAAATGAAAATTTCAACGACGGACTCCGATAAAATAATCTTTTTAATAAATTGACTTTCCTCTTGACATGGACTTTTAAGTACGACCCTTTCGTAAAAAAAGGACGCGTTGAAAAATTTAGCTGATCATAAATTGATCTCTTGCCCCAACCCTAGAACAAAGTGAAGTTTTAGAGCTCACGTTAAGGACTATTTGGAAGCCCAATCAATGTGCGCGATTCTATACATTTCTGTTATGTGTAGACGATGTTTTAGGTAGCCATTGAAGTTTTCTGAAAAAGAGGAAAAATTTGGTGGATGTGTCCTTGAACACGATTTCCGACATGGGTTTTGAGCCACTTGATAAATCTTCTGGTGAGGAATATCGCTGTGCTGTATTTTCGAATTAGTTTCTGTTGTAATAACAATATAGTTCTCTTCAAATTTTAGATTAACAGAATATGATGCTTTTTTTTTTTTTCCAACCCTAGAACAAAGTGAAGTTCTAGAGCTCACGTTAAGGACAATTTGGAAGCTCAATCAATCTTCGCGATTCTATACATTTCTGTTATGTGTAGGCGATGTTTTAGGTAGCCATTGAAGTTTTCTGAAAAAGAGGAAAAATTTGGTGGATGTGTCCTTGAAGATGATTTCCGACATGGGTTTTGAGCTACTCGATAAATCTTCTGGTGAGGAATATCGCTGTGCTGTATTTTCGAATTAGTTTCTGTTGTAATAACAATATAGTTCTCTTCAAATTTTAGATTAACAGAATATGATGCTTTTTTTTTTTTTGCGTAATTGAAGAGATTCGTCAGTTCTCTTCAAATTAAACCACTTTCTTTCCTTAGCTTAACGCCGTAACTTTCACTTTTATAATATATTTTTTATGTTGTTTCTCTCTCTTGTTGCCCGGGAAACAGAAATTCAATCAAAGGAGATAGGGGAGGTACTATGTTCAGAGGCTAGGGCTGCTGAAATTGATCCTAATTGTAATGCTGCTAGCGTTTTGTCTCTTTCGGACACCAAGGATTGTGCTAGCAAAAATATGTCGGGATTTGATGACGATTGGCTCGTAAATTCAAGAAGTCAATCACAAACTGCTGATATCAGACTCGATAAGCTTAAACCTGGAAGTGTCTTACCCAATGTGAAATGCAGTTCTAGCCCGGAAGCCACTTCATATGGGAATGGCCAAGGAAATTGTGACTTTCTGAAGTCTTCATGCAATGTACTATAATCTTGATATTGAGACCTTTTTAGGAAAAGTGCTTCGTAAGGTTTGATAATCTCTTTTGGATTCCATGCAGGATGAGACAACAATTAGTATGGTGTCAGATGCCGACGAAAGCACGGTTGAAAGATCTCCTTCTGCTATTGCAGATGATGATGGTATGGTTTTTTTTGATATTCTATTATTTCTTGCTCTATCTATTTTATCTCGGTTTTGGGGAACTGGGGATGGGGAGTTCTGGGTAATGTGGAATTCATAGTTTGATGCACGATCTTCTTACGGTGAGAATTGCATTGTTTCAGCTTCTTCTGATGGGCCATCGTCTGCTGACTGCTTCAGTGGCTGTAACATGGTAAGCAACTTGGCTACTTTAATTTTTTCCTTAAGATTATTCATTCTAAAGAAGTAATAACAACTTGTTTTCCTTTCCTTTTCTTTCTTTGGAGTATAATCAAAATGCTTTGAATGGTTATATAGACTAGTGGGACTAGATGTACTCCCGAAAATGTCTTCAAATTAATTAAATCTAACGTAGACCGACCAAATTAGGATGTCTCAAACCCAGTTGGCATCTCAGTTTAAAAGTGATGTGCTGTTTAGGACCACATATACAGATTTGCAGTGCATAAGTATCCAAGCAGTACCTTTGGTTCATGATGGGACCCTATTTGGCAATCCAAATATCCAATTGTTAATTCTTCAGCAAGTACCTAAAACCTGTATACGACCTTTTAATCTAGGCCTTAGGAAGAGTCCTACTTGTCTGGGATTAGGAAATAACTTAATTGTATAAGAGTTAGAAAAGAGAACAATAAGCCCCTGTTTGGTCTCCATTATAATTTAATACATTTGTCTCTCCTCATTTTAACCACAAATTCTCCAATAAAATAATATTACACGTAAACCCAAAATCTTTCCTTCTTTTTTAACCACACATTCTTAAAAAAAAAAAATCACTATTCCAAAATACTTTGTCCCCAAAAACTCATTATAATGGATCCCAAACAGGGGCTAAATAATTAAAACACGTGATATCCAACTCCTTGTTCCCATAATTTTCCATGTGCGCTTGGAAATCTCTTTCAGTAGTAATGAGTAAGGTGTATAAAAAAAAATCTAGGCCAAACAACTATTAATGAAAGAAAGCTACTATACTTGAGATACCTTCATCTTGAGAAAAGGCTACAGCGAGTCTCTTAACGTCTAGTGTCTGTATCCTTCTTCATGAGTTGTTAGAGGAACAACCTAAGTGCTCTTGGAAGTTTTAATAATGAAACAAGTCCTCAAAAAAAGAAACAGATTTTTTAAATCCAAATTCAATAGCGAAGCATGTAAAACGGCTCACAAGTCACATCCAAGAATGACATAGAGAAGCTGATTAGATTTGGACCTTGAGCAAGTTGGAGGACGGGAAACGCCAAAAGGAGGACTAATTGTGGGAAATGAATTTTGAATGTACTAATTGAACAGACTTAACAACCAATTGGTCATGTGCAATCACTGAAGGAAGATGTAGAGGATCGATATCAAGCTTTTGACAAGATCTATCTTTTCTCTGGTTGGCAGGTCAGGGCACGAATTTTCTGTTATGTTCATAATAAGACACTTTAATCAAGAATTTCAATACATAAAACTAAGAATAGCTTGGATCACGCTCAGACTTTTTGTTATTCACAATTAATGGCTTGATCATTTCTTTTCATTTACCATAGAAAGGAACTCTCCATTTGGTTTCAACTTTCAAAACTATTTTAGATTTTTATTAACAGATGTTAAAACTTTTAGTAGTTGACATGAGATTTCTACAATGATGTCGAGTGACGAAGTCAGTGTTAACAACTTTACTCATCTCATCCACATCACAAAGTGCCATAAGATTACGCCATTGAGCTAAATACTCAGCCATGCTTAAACTATGTTGTTTCAAGGCTAGACATGCGCTCTGTTCTTGCTATTTGACTATGTTCTTTGCTTTTCAATTGGCAGGATGATGGAAGAATGGAAATTGTTCTGTATGCTGATTACATCAATTATCTTGGTGTACATTATGTGGACTCCATGGTGACATTTTCCAGAAGTTCTGTTATAGTTAAAAGCAAAACTGTCAATGGGAACCCAGGGACTTTTCATATTCAGGTGGAAATTGAGGACATCGTTAAAATAGAGTCTCAGTGGTCTGATCGTGTAAGTTACTGTTTGCTACTATTCTGCACATATGTTTTCTGGTGTTTTTATATAAATGAGACTGTAAAATTGATAGTTTTATTTATGACATTATCCAGTACGAGTTTGGTTCCATAAGTGTCCGCTTCATCTCAAACTATGCAGTAGGAGACGAGATTGATAACAATACTTCAGGTTAGTTAAGTCTACACTGACTTTAACATAAATTTTTTGTTGCTATATGAAGAAGACTAATCGCGTATCTTTCTTAATAGTTTGTTGTGATTATATGTTTGTTTCACTTTTGCACTATTTGTAGTTTTCTGGTGCCTTTTTTGGAAAAAAATTGAAGCTTTTTTTCTGATTGGTTTCCCATCACAAACAAGGATTTCTGTTACTCTCTGCTTCAAGTCCACCCTTTATCATCTTTTCAAATACTATCAATTAGAAATATCGCCCCTCTCCATTTATCTATCTGGAATTGTGGTTTTGCATTTTATGGAATACTTATTACTGAAAAGTTTGTGCAGTGCATCTTGGTGTACCATCTCCAACAAAAGACCTTCCTGATATAGTGAATTGAAACTTATGATTTAATTATGACATTTCCTTTAGTAGTATTGCTGTGGTTTTCCTTTTCCAATATATAAAGTTGCTGCATACGTTTTAAACTATATTAATTAGGAATGTGTGCACTCAGGTGTTGCAGTGTAATCTTGAATAAAAAAATTAAGACAGACAAAACTGGTCTATAAAATATACAGTGAAGGTAATAAAAGTCCTAGATACATCAGTTTGGTACCTCAGTTTACGGTTCACGTAAACGGTGAACTGGACCACCACACATGCATTCAATGATAGTTGTTTGTTGTACGAGTCAATTAATAGAGGTATTCATGCCAAGCCTTTAGGTTTTAAATCTCTCAAATTTTTATTGGATTCTCGTAGTCTTAAGCATGAATTTAGCATGAGCCATGAGATAAATGACAGGTGCATGTCTTATGTTTTAATTATTCTCCATTGTGGTTGTAGTATGCACGAGGAAATAATAAAGATTTCATAAGTGAATTATTTATGAGAAGAGAACTTGATAATCCTAATAAAATAAGATCATCTATTGTATAAGCATGGCATAAATGTCAATAATCATCAGTTAGCTGTAGCAAAATGGATAAAGAGCTAAACTTCAGAAAAGAAGATGAATAGTTACACATCTTTCCTGAAGAAACAGACTCCATAGGATGCTCATTTCTGCAAAAACTGGAATAATAATCATTCCCACTCCCAATTTTTCTGTTTTTGCGTTGAACTTTTTCTTAATTGGAAGAAAACTTCACAATGTCGTAAAATACAAATCAGGAATCACTGTAACCTCCATTTTTTGTTGTTTTCTTGGGTGAAGCTCTTGCTTCTTTTGGTCAGTCGTGTCTTTTGAATATTACCTCTTTTATAATTAAAAGGTACTTAGTTGATCCATCAAGTTTCAGACTATTACCCAGCTCTAATAATCTTTGCAATTGACTTGGTATGGATAATTATTTATAATTTCCACTTTTTTGATAAAGAGCATTCTTTTTACGTTCTTGTATTTACAGCATCTGGAATTCAGGAGTTGAATTTTCCAGCAGTTGACTCTAACTGGTATGAAAAACAGGAAGCAATTGGATCTCTGAATGCGAGATACAAGGAACTATGGAAAGTCCTGCTCAAGTGAGTCTAAACTGACTGACCTTTGTGTTTTCATGTGTATGCTTTCCCTTTTCGCTAATAACTTGTGTAAAATGGTTTATATTTGGCAATATTAGGGTTTTTGAAGTTAAATAAAGCTCATCTCTAGATTCCATTTGTTTTATGTATGGTTTTCTACCATGTAACTCAGCTGGGGTATAGGTGTGCATCTGAGTATTAGAATTGTGAGCTCTGAGCTGTCAAATTTTAGGACCTAAGGACTCGGTAAAAAAGTGTGTTGACTTTGAATATTGTATGTGGATAAGCTATTTACAAAATAAGTAGGCTAACATTAGAATACTCGAGACATTCTACATAAATTTGACAGTAGAAAGAAAATTATTGCACTTAATGTTTAATGTATATGATAAATGATAAAAGATGTTAATGAAGGAAATTTTTAGTTAATTTGTTGGTATATTATACCTTATGCTTAGGTCTTTTATAAGATGCCAAGGAGTCATCTCTGAAGGATTGAGTACCAGGGCCATGTCGTGTCTTATGCTTTGTTTTGACACATGGGTACAAACATGATAAGCTAAATGTCGTGAATGAACACTTTCTGTTTTGAACTTACCATCCCTTTGTTATTGTTAGCATCAGAATACTGGTAAATGTGTTTTAGTTTTATGTTAATTTTTGTCCTGCAAAATATGTAGAAGTCTTGTGTGGAACCTTTTTAACAACCAAATATTACCTTTCTCAAAATTTTCCTGGTATTTAAACAAAACCACTATGAGACTACCGTTTCCATACTGAATGCATATTCTCAAATAATCGTCTCCTGAAAGAGATTTTCTGTAACGTCTCCTTTTCTTTTCTTCGTCATTTCCTTTGCATTCTCAGAGATGTCCACAGCTCAACTGTGCTTGAAAACTAGTGTGGAAGTTGGGGAAATATTATACCAACCACTGAGTTACTTGTACCACATCACAGACTCAATTTTTTGGATATATGACATCAAAGTTAAATATATGGTGGACTGTGTGCAACTCTACATAAAAGAAAAGAAAAGAAAAAAAAAAAAGCAATTGATCTGTAACAGGTTATTGTGTTGAGACCTTTCATATTTTAGTTTGATTTGACCGACTTCTTTTCTTACTTTGAAATCTTTGGAAGATGATTCTATGTAACCTTTGCACATAGTTCTTGATGATCTTTATTAATAAAAATATGTTAATTTGTATGAATTGTGATGCTGTAACTTGGTCTTTTTTTTTTTCCGTCTGAAGTGTTGAAATAGAAGATTGTACAGAAGCCACACGTGAAGAGAAAGCTTTAATGCTGTCAAGAAGCTATTTCCCCAAGTGAGTGAACGAGTTCCTTTAATTATTTATTACAAATTCAATTGCTTCTTCTGTCATGTACTTCTAGTTCGTCTACCAACCGTACTTGGACTCTTTAAATTTTACTCCCTTGATCGTTCTTTAGTTGTCACACTAGGCAAAAACAATGAAAAGATGCACTTTATATTCTACTCTTTGCCAGCATTATGTTTCATTTAAAAACAGAGGTCAACTTCTAAATATATATTCTGAAATGAGTTTCAACGTGCAGTAGTCACTTTTTCTTACTCTTTTGCACCAATAATGAGTGGACATCTTTATACTCTAAACGCAATTGTGCTATTAGTTTAGCAATTGACATTCTTTATGGAGACAACCCTAACTTACAAGTGTGCAACATATAACAAGGGACCAAGATGGATACATTCTTTTGGTTAATGAGTGGGATTCTTTAAACCGTAAAGCCACCTCCATCAAAATGAATAAACAATAAGAAGGGAAGGAAAAATGGAAACATAGAAAGATAAAAACAAGTCCGCAGCACAATGAAAATGGAAACAGAAAAAATAAAGATTTGTTGAAAGAAATGTGATGACAACAAACAACTGTGTCCTAAGTGATAACCAGTACTAGTAGACTGCTCGAAGCCCTTGTTTGAGCCACATTTTTTTGGGATAATAGATTTTGAAATAGTGATTTTTTAGAGAATGTGCGGCTAAAGAGTAAGGAAAAGTTTTAGGTGTACATGTAAAATTATTTTATTGGGAATTTGTATGGTTAAACGTGAGTTTTGGAAAAATGGGGCTCAAATAAGGACTAAGGAAGTTAACTACTGAAACTATGCCCACAAAGACCAAAATATATATTTCTTCCTGTCTAAAAAATATTGCCTATATTTAGTACGTTTAGAACAGAACCCAACATATTGTGGTTTTCTTTTTCATGACACTATTGGTAGTGGTGAACTTCGGCAGAGGTCCTTATGATTGCCTCATGACATTTTTGCTAACTTCTATAGAGACTGACATCACTTCACATCCTTTAATCTCAACTATCAAGTCTCTACTTGCTTTTGATATAAAAAATTCTCTTTGGGAAGATTTTTAAAATAAATATTCTCACTGGAGGGTGAATTCAAAGATGATCCAGTTGGTTCAACTATAACAATCTGTTCCCAGCTGTGCTGCCTCTAACGAAGTTAGTGGACACTTGTGCATTTGGCCTTGTTATACCTTGTTCACGGATTTTTGTTTACCTATCAAAAAAATAAAGATTTTTTTTGTGTTCATTAAAAATTGTTAAACCACGTTAGCTAAATATGAAAATAATTTCCTATAATAAGGCATTTGACTACTACTCTTAATAAGGTGACATTTTTAAAATGGAACCTTAAGATCCAATATAGAATCAGAGCCAATTAAGCTCAAATGAACAATTTGGTCCATCTAAAGTTCAAACGAGTTGTCTGATTCCAAGTTTGGTGTTCTCACAGAAGTTACCATCTTGTCGATACTTTAGCGACATTTGTTATTTTTTTATTTCAACTTCTTGGGCACAAAGCGCCAGCTCACATAGGAGAATGTGCAAACAGAATTATTCTCCATACTTCGACTATGCAGACTGAGCTAGTTTCATATTTTGCAGTTTTCACGAGTCCTTTCAAGAAGTTATTTATCCAAAAGGGGATCCTGATGCGGTTTCCATGAGTTTAAGTGATGTAGATCTACTAAGGCCAGATACATTTCTCAATGATACAGTCATAGACTTCTACATCCAGTAAGTTTATCTGCTCATATAGTGCAGTCTTCATTCAGGCAGGGAACTTATAAGAAGACTAGGTCTCCCATGCCTCTTATCAGTAAAGAATTAAAATTGTTGCAAGTCATCTTTGGTTATCGCCAGTTCGCCACTTATTAAGAGTTAAGAAGGATAGGTAGAAACTAATGAGAATTTGACATGTTGCTGCTTGTTCCATTATATTCCTTTTGCCTCCAAAATAATGGTGGTGTATGAACAGATTAGATATGCTCTCTTTATTTACCTTTTTTTTGGAGGGGGAGGGAGATGTTGAGAATTTGGGATAATGCTAATAGTTCCAAAATATGTTATCTTACACATAGTTTCTTAGCGTATTGTTGGTTGCGTTTTGCTATTGTTCCTTTTTTCTTGCTTGGTTATAATGAAACTTTGATCTTGTGACAGGTATTTGAAAAACAAACAAAACCCCGACGAGAGGCTTAGGTTTCACTTTTTCAACAGCTTCTTCTTTCGAAAACTGGCAGATATGGACAAAGACCCATCTAGTGCCTTCGATGGCAAGGCTGCTTTCCATCGTGTTCGGAAATGGACTAGAAAAGTGAACTTACTAGAAAAGGACTTCATTGTCATACCTATAAATTACAAGTGAGGAGTTAAATAACAACAATAATTTAAGCCCCCCCTCCCCAACCCCAAAAAAAAAAAAGAACTCCGTAGTACCTGGTTCTGGTGTCAAGTAATGGAGTGTGATTTCTGATAAGTTCCTAACAATGCTTGTTGTGACAGTTACCACTGGAGTCTTATAGTAATATGCTATTTTGGCAAAGTGGTCGACTACGAAGGCAAGTTGTTTCCAAATGCATGCTATTTTTTGCAAATAAGTTTTTCTATGCTCCAACATTTCTTTCTTTTATTTCATATTTTAGATATTGATGCAAATAAATTAGCCAGAGTTCCATGCATATTGCATATGGATTCTATAAAAGGAAGTCACGCGGGCCTTAAGGATCTTATGCAAAGGTATATTTTCCATTGCAGTTATTATTAATAGAGGTACTTTTGTAGAGTGTTTGTTTATAAGAGTAGTGGGATCCAGGCAGCTTGTATGAGAGTTGATTCACGTGAGAATGGAGGAAAAAAATTGCGTTGTAAGAGTACTAGCCAATTCGGTCTCTATGCCAAGTGAGGGTGCTGTAGTTGCTTTTTCTTTTTTGGCAGGGAGGGTTACAACAACTTTCATGTCTTTTTTCTATCCTGTTAGCTTATAAATGAAACTCCATTTGATAAGACCGTGGTACTAAGGAGACTCCGCCTGAAAAATAGTTGTTTGAAAACCTGTACCTGCTTGTACATGACTCACGAATTATTACAAACACCAAACACTTATCCATGATCCATGAGAACTCTTCAATTAATCACTGGTAACAAGTTAAAATGGATGTGGCCGTAGATCAGATTGGAACACTTGGCACTTTCTGTATAAGCTTCAACATGTTGGTTACTTCTGTATTTTATCATTTGTTTCTTCAGATTTTCCTTTTTCTTAAAAATATAGAAAGGTTTATATTGAATTTGATGTCTTACCTGTCAATTAATAACTTGAAATGACAGTTATCTATGGGAGGAGTGGAAAGAAAGGCAGAAGGAATCACTTGAAGATTTGTACTCAAAATTTAGAAACTTAAAATTCATTTCACTTGAGGTACTATTGGTCTTTGTTTATTTTTTAGTATCTGAATTTTTGAGTAGATAATTCAGTTATTAGTGTATATATCTGTGCACCAATAAAGATTTAGCATCTTATTTTTTTGGACACTTAATTTTAATATCCATTAAATTGACATTCCTTAGCATCCCTAAAAATGTTTGGATAGCAACTTGTTTCATCAGTGGAAGGCTTTTACTCGTAACCTCAGCCTTAGTTGAAAAAATGGCAGGATCATTCTGGTATTTTTGTGAGTGATTCTTTGTTTGTTCCCAAAAAACCAGAAAATTGAAACAGCGGAATAGGAAATGACTAACTCAGCCCACACCATCTCTTAAACTTGCCCAGCCCTCTCAATCACACATGCCTTAATCTGGGATTATTTATTAAGCACCCATATATCAGAGAAAAAGGAGGATTATAGAATGCTATGTCTCAGCCCACTGACATTGGGATTTGTATCTTGATAAATTCGTAAAGATGTGGTTGCATTGTTGGAGCCCATTTTAGCTGCTTCAATATTCAATAGCGTGGAGGGAGGGAAAAGTTAAATATGCTAGTAAAGCACAATTTTTTGTTTAATGGATTATGATTTGCTTTGATCTGGGCATGAAATATTTTGAGTGGTATTTGGAGATTGTGATGGAAACTTGTCGATGGCTAGTATGATAAAGTGTTATCAAGTGTTTAAACCTTTCAAGGAAGGGTAATTGACATTGTATATAACATATTTAAAATACGAAATAAAGAAAACTCTATGGTGTGACGGGTTTTGTGTACAAGGCCTGGGATTTATGTTATTTCTTTTCCTTTTTGTGTGTTGTCTACTTGTCGACCCAGGTCCTCAAGCCATACTGCATACACACTTGGCACCTTAGTTTTCTCTATAAATACCAGAATTTAGATTATTTAAAATAGTGGAATATGTGCCATTTTTGTGAGAAGGATACATTCTAACTATATCTGAATCTGTTTTCCATATTCGTGAAACTTGTATGAGTCTTTATTTTTATGTGTGGGCAATTTGTATTTTCTTCAGCTGATATATTCAAATTGAAGATTTTCCATTACCTTTTGGTTTCTGGTTGGTTGTTTAGTTACATGTAAATGAAGTTATAGCATATTTCTGTTTTTGGCATTGCTGTGTGTGTGTTGTAGGCAAGTACTTTGACCTAACTTCAGTATGAATTTGTGCAGCTACCTCAGCAGCAAAACTCATATGACTGTGGCCTCTTCTTGCTTCACTATGTAGAGCTTTTTCTCGAGGAAGTTCCTGCTGACTTCAACATACATAAGATAACTTCATTGAACAACTTTGTAAGTACATTGCTAGATTTTAAATAGAGATGCAAGCTTCACAATTTTTCCATATGTTCAAATTTATTGGACTATAATTGTTGAAAAATGCTTGCTTAAATTGATAAAATGGGCTATATAAAGTAGGATCAACCTCGAGCATTTTGTTTCCTCTCAATTTTACCATGCTTATGTGATTCCCAAGTTCCTCACATGCTTAACTGGCCAATGTTATCAACGTGTTAGATGGCATTAACTAATGATTACTGTATTTTTATATGCATTTGTGTATTATGAATGCGATAGGTGTCAAATTGCTACATATAAGCCTTTTTCACTTGAATTGAGACAAATCTAGATGTAGGTGAGTAGGTCAATTAGCTCTCAGTAACAGTGACAGACTTAGCCCGTCTGTTTCAAATTCTTTTAACAAAAAAATCAATTTTTTTACCCTTTTTTTCAAAACATTGGGGCCCACTATGAGAGAACCTAGTCAAACATTGCGGCTCAATTCCATGGGCAACGGTAGGAATTCTGAATAAAAGCGGAAACAAACAGGCGTTTAATTAGAGTTCACTAATTAAGAGTTCACTATTTATGAAGTGTCGTGTTACATTAGGGTTAAATTAGCTTAAATAGGGTTTTATCAAGGTTATTAGGAAAATGTTATTATTTAAACTAGTGAAAGGTAGGAAAATAAGTGTGATCAAGAGCTAATAGGCTCGACTCCGTAGGAATAATGTGCCAAAAGTTATTGGATCATGGTTTTATATAAGGACAGAAAAAGAAGTGATTGAGAAATAAATTTAGGGGATATAAACAATTTGGTAAATAAGCTTCCAATAGGTGTCATCTCATACTTTCTTGGTCAGTTCTTAATCCTTGAGGGTGTGTTTGGTCATAGGATTAGGAGAGAGGATTAGGGAGATTTTATTGTAAGGTGGATTGAGTATATTGTTCTAATACGACATTTGGTGCTACACCGTATTAGAATAACATACAGGTATTTAAAAATGAGAAATTTATGACAATATACATGTCCAAGCTTAAAAAAATATTTGATTACCTTTCAAAAAAAAATAAAAATAAATAAAAGCTTAAAAAAATTTAAATTAGAAATATGTATGGATAACTTACTCTCTTATTTTTAAGAAAAGTACTTTATTTAGACTTAATGATTGCGTTGTGGATTTTATAAATTATCATCTTAAAAATAAATTTACTTATTTATCTACAAATATGTTTGGATTTCTTTTAAGTTAATATTGTTTTCCTCTTTTAACTCTTATGTTTCTTATTTTTATTTTTAATTTATAAAAATAGATATAATTTTTAAAACTTATATACTTATAAGTGAATTTGCTCGCAAGTAAAATTTCTACTTGTGAATAAAAGAATTGCTTATAAGTAAAAAAAAATATTTGTACTTAAATTTTCTTGCAAGTAAAAAATTCCCGTTTACTTGAAGTAAATTTATGTATTTCAATAAAACTAACTTTTTGCCTGTTATTATTCATGTAAAGAAAATGAATTATCTAGTCTAAACCCATCTCATGGAGCATATTTTTTTTAATTTGGTTGACTAAAGGAGAATAAGTTTCCTAGATTAATTTTTAATCCGGGTATTATTTGTATCAAACACCGGATAGTATTAAGTTAATCCTTATCTAGTCTAATATGATACCAAATGTGCCCCCAAGTGCTTTAGTGGTTCTTTAAGATTTCTAATTAGCACCTCACCGTGTGGAGTAAAACATCTCAACAAATTTAAATTCTATTAACAAAATTAGAAAATCATAAATTGTCGAAGTATTGATTACGTAACAAGACCAATGATTCTGGTACTAGAACTAAAAGTTCAATACAATGAAACATCTGTCTGACTATATGAGACCAGTAGAGAAAAGTTCACCGTCTAGTCATTGTTCGTGGCATTTAAAGGACTGCAATCTCACATTGAGGGGTTATTGCATTTCATTGCAGTGTGCTATAGCATGCCTATTCTTTTTTCTAGTCTAAGGGTTGAGATCGTGTCTATGATAGCAGTAAAAATTCTAGAAAGAGCAACGACAATTCAGCACAAACCTCAACTGCTTCGATGTTTATGCCACAAGGTGTGCACTTAAGTAGGTCGAGATGTATGTTAATGAGATTGAATAAGATTATGAAGATCCTTGAAGATTACAACTCGACGTTAATATTACCATTATAATTGTACCATATATAAATAGATTGTTTTTACCATATTTAGTTCTGATTTTGGTTTTATATAATATAATGAAAAAACCTCTCATATTGAGAGACATCGAGTCTTATTGGGTATATTTGGCAGTGTATGCCTTATCAAATGGTACTCAAGGCACAAGAGGCATGCCTCAAGGCGTAAGCTTTGGCATTTTCTAAACATTGCTTTTAGTTGTTGCTTGTAATCAACAAATCCTTCATTTAGGCTTACAATTTTATTAGCTTAGCTTGGTATTGTAGAAAGATCACTCAGGGATATTCCAAGATTAGGTGATGGAGGATTAGAAGGGATATTAATATCTTTAGTTTTCAATTTTAATGCGTATTTTAGGAAACGTTATTATAGTTTGATTTAATAGCTTTTATCAGATATTTCTTTCTTAGAATAGAATCTTTGAATCCTATGTAAAGGGGTCCTTTGCTTGTAATAAGAACGACCTTTGACCTTTGATAATAAAATATATTCATGTTCTCCCTAATTTCTCTCTATTCTCTCCCTCTTCCTCTCATTTCCCCCTCCTTTCAATTCTTCTCTTCCCTTTGCCTTCTCTTATAATTCTTCCATAGCTTCGTACCTCAATTGGGTACCAGAGCTCACTTCGTTTCCTTTGGCCAATACTCCATCCACCATCTTCAACCACACGAACCCACTCAAGTTCCAAATTGTATATACAATCCATCGGTGTGTGGAGATTTATTAATTTATTGGAGCATATAAAGCCATTCATTAATGCAATAAATTTGTCAATAGTATTGGACAGTAAGCATATAAGAGGCTCTCTTATCTCATATGGTCTCACCGGTTTTCATAGTCTTAGACTTGAATAACTTTGTCTTTCAACATACTATTTAGGGGTCTAGGAAGCAGGGACATGCTTCTCCATTTCTCAATCCCGAGCTTTGTTTCATCAGCGTCTTGAGTTTGCAGCAAATCTGGCAAAAGGTGTTGGATGTTTTGGGATATTTCATCAGTGTCGGTGCAAGAAAACAAATCTGGAACTCCAGCTTTCTATTATTTTGACTTGCCAAACCCTAGCTTTCTTTTCTTTTTGAACAGCAAGACACATTTATTTCTTATTAAAATTCTCGTCTCCCATTTGATTAAACCATTGGGCTTTTACCCTCTAAAACTTGAGTTTTTTAACCGTTCAATAAACAATTGGGCTTTTAACCATTTATTAAAAAAAATTCGTGCCTTTTTTATCAGCAATAAAGCAATTCACCTCTTTTATTTATAGAGCAATCGGCCTTTTCTGAAAATCAGGCCCTTTTTAGCCACCAAATTACCAAATGACCCATGATATAAAATTAATAGTTGGGTGTTACAAAAAAAATTTAACAAAAGCGATTGCACCTATATTTTTTTTTTACTCTATAAATTACCAAATAAACAAATTTAATATTATTAATCACTGGTGTTGGCGTGTCCATGTTAATGCTTTCTAGGTAGGGGTGTTATGTGCATTCTGATTATTTCTAGAAATTTGAAAACCTTCTCTCTCACTCTCTCTCTCTCTCGCTCTCTTTTCTTTTTTTTTTTTTTTTAAAGGTTTCTTCTACAAACTAAAGCACATGTTATGAGTCTTTATGCACAAGTGACAGTGTTTTATCTTTCAGCTTACCGCAGATTGGTTTCCCCCTGGTGAAGCTTCCATCAAGAGAGCACATATTGAGAGATTAATATATGACCTATGTGAGAATCATTCTGGAGGAAGTTCTTCATCTATTGGCAGTGACATGCATTGTTATCCTAATGGTAGCAAGACAACTAATGAATATGGAAATGCCGCGCAGCTTGTTTCAGAAAAATCTGATCCTACACAGGATTGTCATGTCAATTCACTAGTTGGCTCTGGAGTTGAGATTACTTTATTACAAACTTCGTCTTCGAGGAGTACTCAATGTGCCAGCAATACAGGATTGGTTTTAAGGGAGTTTTTTGAGCCAGGATCTGCTTCGGGATCATTTATTGATGGACGCTGTCAAGCCTTCGAGCAGCGATCATCTCTCAATGAGCTTAAGAGACCTATTTCTCCAATTCAGGTAAGACAAACATTATCACTCTACTTGCAGGTACTTGGAACTATTATCACTGTTAAAATATGAATTAAAATTAGAAATAATCTTTGCTTCTTTGACCTATTCATTAGTTTCTCGTCCTCTTTAAACAAGAATTGTTATCCCACTTTTTCTATTTTGGGTCAGTTTCCTCTATTATTTTGGGTATGGTGTGTGTTGGGGCCTTGTAGGTGAACTTGTTGTATTGTCTGTCTGCTTTTCTTTCATTATAATATGGTAGTTAGGACAAAAGACTCACATTGGCGTTATCAATTACACAAACATGAAACATATAGATTTATCTGTACATAGACATGGATAAACATAATTGTCTGTGTAGTCTTGTGGAATATAGGTTTAGAAGGTAACATGATATGGGAAGTTGGATTTATATATACATAGATACACATATTTATCAATGATCTTACCCTTTTATTTTTTATTTTTTTTAGCAAAGACATCAATGTTCTTACTTTCTACTGCAAGCATATGGATGATTAAAAATCTAGTCAGAGTGAGGTTGCCAACCATTTAACATTGGGAGAAGTTAAACTTAAATGCCTATAATGGAGTACAAAGTATTTGACGCGTCTAGCATTCAATTTCAAATATTGTCACTAGAACTATTTTTAAGTTAGATACATGAAACAAACTTCTTTGGATGCTGTCCTTAGAAAGAAGATATATTATGTTTGGCTAAAACAAGGTGGCTTTTGTAGGACCACAATGTTAGTGTAATTGGCTCCTCTGCTTGTCTTTCCCTACATGCACATCACATGAAAAACAGAGAGACAGATCATGTTCCATTTGAGGTTACATTGGGTTCTTCCAATAAATATTCTAATATTAACATTTAGGTCTAAAACTACCTTTTTAGGAGTGCAAGCGACATTTCTTAGGGCTAGACGGCTAGTTTCGTTCAAATATTAATGAGAGATTTTTACTCACCATTTTTTTGTTCAATCTCTTTCTTGTGGCGGATAAACTAGACTTTCCTAAGCTGTTCTTGATGCAATGTTAAAATGATATTTGAGGCGGAAACATAAACTTAACTAGAGTTAAACTTTTTGCAATTCAAGATAATTAATACTTCCTTCGTCCCATTTATATAGGCTGGTTTAGTTTTTCATATGGATTAAGAAATTTTATTTAATGTTATTGAAAAAAAAATTGCCAAAAATTTTCTTAGTTAATCCTTGTTTAATTATCAACAACTACTGGCAGTAAATTATAACTAGGCAAATTAAATGAGAGTATATTAGTAAACGATTAAAACAAAACATTCTCAATAAAAAAGCAGGATTATATAATTGAGACAAAAAAATAAGGAAAGTCTGTCTATCTAAATTGGACGGATTTCCTTAACTGGTTGTGTTAAAAAAGGTTAGTGCTTGTTTTTGTTAACACTTTGATACTGAATACAAGAATATTTCCTCTCTCTCTAACCTCATGGTTCTCTCCCTTTCTCTTTAATATCCTTCTTGTCTCCTCTTCTTTCTTTTCCCTCTCTCTTTCTTCTCAATTTGTATACAATTGTGATTACGTCAACCCACCCTCTTTAGTTCCCACCTCAACTTCACACCGCATCATTTTTCCTCCTTGCATGAAATATTTTTGCCCAGCCTCTAAATTTCACTTCGGCAAGTCTTGATTCAACTTCATTCCAACCACTCTGCAAGAATAACGTTATGAAGCCTTTTGACGTAAATTGAGGTTTCAACTGTTGTCCTGTGGTTTGAAAGGTTCATCGACTTCTGGGTTTCATTTCATGTAGGATTTTTATGTTCCAGTTTCAGAAGAACAAAAAACTGTTCTTCTGAAACTGGAACGGTAATCTGACAATTGGTGTTTTGTTTGGTTAAGAATTATTAGCATTTTAATGGTTTGCTCTTGTTTAGCAGTGCTCGTGTGTCACATAATTTATTTTCTGTTTGATTATGATGAATTGTTAGTTTTGGGGCTGCATTCGGAACAGTTTGAAGGAACGTTATTGAAATGGAATGCAAGGGACTAAATTGAGATTGCTTTTAGCTTTAGAAGACATGTATATAATTAACTGAAAAAGTATTCCTCAAATGTTGAGTGTTTTTGATAAATTCCAAAATGAAGAATAATGTAGTTCTTATTTATTTATTTTTACATGTGTTTTTAACTAGCTGAGTTTTTCTCATTGTTAAGTATGGTTTTTGACAGGAAGAGGTGGAAGCTAATGGGCACTTTGTCTATACAACACCAACAGAAATTGCCTACCAAGATATCACAGCAGAAGCATCTATCTTTCCTTACCCGTGTGGAGATTTTAGATTAGAATCTGTTCCCCAAGCTGCATTAGAGGATACTGATTCATCTCCAGCAGATTCAGTTTGTGATTCTGATAACTTATTAGAAGTGAAGGATGATGAAAAATGTCTATCTGTTGGAGAAATCAGCTTAGAGGATAAAATACAGGAGCCAAGATGTGTATCGCCTGAAAATGTAGAGCACTTACCTGAGTTCTTTGGCTCAGCTTCTGGCAAAATGCCAAATGCTGCAGAATCTCATTGCCACGATCAAACAAGTGAGGACGATGATAATGTACATTCGATCATCTCTTTCCCAAATAATTTACAGGAAATTTATCATCAAGGAAATGAGTTTCTGAGTGATGGTATGGGTGGTGAGTGCTTTGCTGATTGCCCAGCCTCTGCTTCTGGTGAGATTTTGTTGGATGTTTCGGACTCTGAAAGCCCAATTAGAATGCTCGACCAAAATGATCACGTGGATGCACTCGCTCGTTCTTTGAAGTGTTCACCACAATCTTCCCATCATGATGATGATATTATGCTCGATGATGTTAACATTGGCAGTGAGTCAGTAATGGAACTCGACCAAAATGATCACGTGGATGCACTCGCACGTTCTTTGAAGAATTCACCACAATCTTCCCATCATGATGATGATGTTATGCTCGATGATGTTGACGTTGGCAGTGAGTCAGTAATGGAATCCGACATGCAACGTGCTGCAAAGAGGATGCGACTTGATCCCGTTACCCAAGAGGAAGAACTAATGAGTAACTTATCCAAGGACGATCCACCCTTGTGAATTGAATGCTGGATTCTCTCTCTATTTCATATTTTTTGGTGTCAAAAATGCAAGTTGCTGCTTTGTCAGGTATGAGAAGTAATGATCTTCATTTACTGTCCTAAAGGGCATTACTACAGTCATTAAGTATATTGAAGAAGATTACTGTGTTTTGAGTTATCGATGATCACATAGAAACAAAAGATGAAAGATTTGATCACAAAACTTGTGTTGTTAACCGTATTTTGTTTTTAGGTTTGGAATCTTGATCCGTAAAGTTTATCAGTAGTAAAACATTGTGTGCAAAATTAGGTAGTAAATGTGGTGCTTCATTTGAACGAAGGAAAATACAAGTTAAACTTGTCAGTTTTACATATTTTGTCATTTCAAGTTATGTATATATATTCATGCATCTCTCAATCTCTCTTTGATTTAGGAATTGAAGGCTTGATGTTCTCTCTGCCATAGACAATCAAATGAACATTAAGTTTAACCTTTTTGTTCTTTCTCAATCCTTATGGAAAGATAATTTTAGAGAATTGTTTTCAAAATAATGATTTTATATCATTGTTAATGGCATTGAGTTCTTTATAAGATTTCATATGAAAAGGACTAATTTATAATTAAATTTAAGTATATTGATTTCTTGTTTATGCATCTCTTGTTTGATCCCTATTTGTTTCAAAATACATTTTTCTCCTTTTTTATTTACAAAGAGGAAATTGTGTTAGCAACATCCTCGTGTAATTCACACTGTTGTTTTAGATTTACGTGAATTTTATTTTAAATGAAAGTGTTCAAAAGTTTATAAAAGTTTTAAAATGAAGTCTACAGAAGATTTCCATTAATTTAATACAAATTTATAAAAAGCTCACGAAATTTATGTAAGTCATCATTTAAAAAAGTGAAAATTACTTAAATCCCTACTTTTCAAGATCCAAAATCAAAAATCAGATTTTAAGTTCAAATTTTCAAAAATCAGATGTTTTATATATAGATAAAGATTTTTTATATTTAATTAAATATTAATAATAACATTATAAAAATTATA
>CAIGRF010287886.1:0-10592 GCA_903798235.1 Fraxinus ornus | reverse complement strand
GAATCAGCCAGTTCTGAAGCCAATCGAAGGTGACCCATGGTAGTATTGGATGCGCCTTGTTATGAGGAGTGGAGTGGTGGTGGTCCACGATCGAAAATGTGGCCGGCAGCGGTGTTTATTGGCCGAAACCGTGAGTGGTAGCGCGACGATTTCGACTGATTGCGACTAATTTATGGTCAATTAATCCGTGGATGTTGTAGAGGGAGGTCAGGGGGTTGGAATGATGCTCGGATCTGGTGGTCGGTTTGTGAGGTAGAAGGCTATGGCGCTGGTGGGGGCGTGGGGCGGAGAAGGGAAAAGAAGAAACCATGTGAACGTGTTTTTGGAGAAATTGATTTTGAAGAATATTTTTACAAAATGAAAAAAAAAAATGCGTTTTCAAAAATTTCAAAATGGACTCTCAAAACACAAAATACCAAATGATTTCAAAACTCAAAACGCAAAACTGAAACACAAAGAGAACGACCCCTAAATGACCATTGAATTTTGCACAACATTTTTCATTGGCCTTTAGATTTTAAAGGTTTTCGAATGGTTACCGAAATTATCAAATTGTTATTTTATTGGCCATTAAACTTTAAAGATTTTTTAGATGATCATCGAACTTATCAAATCATTATCCCATTAATAATTTAACATTAATAGTTTTTCTGATGATCAACAAACTTATTAAATCGTTATCTCTCCATCATTCAACAACTCACAATTAGAAAATTCAACAGGCTCGTTGTCGTATCAAATGTAAACATTGATATGGCACATTATCGTTGTCAGTTCACGACAAATAAATCTTAAAATTCAAATGCTCATTTGAGCTTTAGACGGACTGATTGCTTCTTTGAGATTAATAAACTTTCATACCATATTAAGATTTATGGTTCCATTTTAAAAATTCAATATTGTTAAAAAAAAAAAAAAAAGGGTAGTCTAAATCCTTATATATTGTTTATTTATTTCATTTCCATTGATACGGATATTATGTTTAACTCTAATTCGTTAAAAGTCGAAACTGATAAGATTTACTATGAACAATATAAGAACAATTCTAAATACCTATTTATTTGGTATAATTAGCAAATGATACAACTAACAAAAAATGGCAAAAAAAAAAATGTCAGGACAATAATGAATGACTAATAATTACATTTATAGCATATTTTACTGAGATTATGAATAAGTTAAAATTACAATGTCAGGACAATAATTAATGATTAATGGTTACATTTAGAGCATATTTTACTAAGATCATGAATAAGTTAAAATTTTAAATTTTAGTCTAAATAAGTAGTTGTACTAGTATACCTTTGACCTTTCTATAATTTATTAATAAACATATTTTAATAATTGTTTTTTTTTTTTAACATTTTGCCAAACATATTCTTAAAAATAAAAGGTTGAACGACAGCATCATTTGGGAAATCTTATAAAACAATGGCATTTGTCTGTAGTGATAGCAAAAAAACCGCTCCATCCCGCCCCGACGTGGCCCTAGCCCGAATGGGGCAAAAAAAATCCGCCCTGCCCCGTATAGAATAAAAAAAAATAATTAACGATAAATTTGGGAATAGTTTTAAAAAATGCCAAAAAGAACTAGTTTTCAAAAATTTCAAAATGGACTCTCAAAACACAAAATACAAAATGATTTCAAAACTCAAAACGCAAAACTGAAACACAAAGAAAACGACTCCTAAATGGCCATTGAATTTTGCACAACATTTCATTGGCCTTTAGATTTTAAAGGTTTTCGAATGGTTACCGAAATTATCAAATTGTTATTTTATTGGCCATTAAACTTTAAAGATTTTTTAGATGATCATCGAACTTATCAAATCATTATCCCATTAACCATTTAACATTAATAGTTTTTCTGATGGTCAACAAACTTATCAAATCGTTCTCTCTCCATCATTCAACAACTCACAATTAGAAAATTCAACAGGCTCGTTGTTGTATTAAATGTAAACATTGATATGGCACATTATCGTCGTCAATTCACGACAAATAAATCTTAAAATTCAAATGCTCATTTGAGCGGTAGACGAACTGATTGCTTCTTTGAGATTAATGAACTCTCATACCATATTAAGATTTATGGTTCCATTTTAAAAATTCAATATTGTTAAAGAAAAGTAGTCTAAATCCTTATAAATTATTTATTTATTCCATCTTCGAAACTGATAAGATTTAGCCCCTGTTTGACACCCATTTTTAATCTTACTCTCATTCTCATTTTTCTACAGTATTCATTTTTTAACCACACATTCTCCAAATAAAATAATATTACACATAAATCCAAAAACTCTTCTTACTTTTTAACCACACATTCTTTACATCAACCACTATTCAAAAACTCATTCTTCAAAAGAATGGGTGTCAAACACCCACTTACTATGGACAATATCAAAACAATTCTAAATACCTATTTATTTGGTATAATTAGCAAATGATACACAACTAACAAAAAATGGCAAAAAAAAAAAAATGTCAGGCAATAATGAATGACTAATAATTACATTTATAGCATATTTTACTGAGATTATGAATAAGTTAAAATTACAATGTCAGGACAATAATGAGTGACTACTAATGGTTACATTTAGAGCATATTTTACTAAGATCATGAATAAGTTAAAATTTTAAATTTTATTCTAAATAAGTAGTTGTACTAGTATACCTTTGACCTTTCTATAATTTATTAATAAACATATTTTAATAATTATTTTTTTTAACATTTTACCAAACATATTCTTAAAAATAAAAGGTTGAACGACAGCATCATTTGGAAAATCTTATAAAACAATGGCATTTGTATGTAGTGATGACAAAAAAATCCGTCCCATCAGGGCCCCACCCCGAATCAGGGGAAAAAAATCTGCCCCGACAGGTTGGCGGGGCGGGAAGGGGGTGCCCCGCCCTGTGAAGAATAAAAAAAAATAATTAACGACAAATTAAAAAAAAAATTATTAGTTAACTGAAATTTTTTGAAAAAAAATAAATAAATAAACGGGGCAAGCCCGTGCCCTACCCCGTCTAAAGCGTGACGGGGCAGGTGGGAGAGTGATGGGACAGGATGGGATGGGATGGGACGGGACGGGGCGGGGCGGGAGTGCCCCGCCCCGTTGCCATCTCTATTTGTCTGTTTTAACATTGCATTGTAGTTTCCAGCAAAAAATAATAATAATGATAATGGTACACTAATCAGTCAACTTGTGAACGCCGTTTGATCACAATCAGGCCCAGAGGATCCAATTCAATTAATGACTAATACTGAATTAGAAAAAAAAATTATGACAGATAATTTCGAAATAATTAATTTGGAATGCCCTCATAACATTTTCAATTGTATACTAAACAAGAAGTAAATCTTGTCTATTGGATGGTTCTATTCGATTTCGTGTATAAATGTTACAACATGTGTGATGAAACTCCATAATAGTAAGAAGAAACTTGTTTGTTAATTACATCGTATAATTATAAAATTTTAAGAATCTTGTTAAATCTCGACCTACAAGGCGGGTCTTGTGTTAGCCAGCTAAACAAGATGCAAAACAAGAGTCCTCGCAAAGGTCAGCCTTTTTTACTTCGAGATTACCACTTCCACGCATGCACACCAAGGCGATCAAGCCATACAATTGAATGCCTCACCTAGAACGATATTATTTGAGGAAAGACTTTAGCTCTCTATTTCAGAAGAATTTCGAGGCGAGCAGCATCTTCTACAAGCCTCATCTTGGTCAAGTTACAGTTGCACGATACACTTGATTGATTGATGTGACAACTCTACAACAACATTGATCATCTAAAAAAATTAGTCTATGAAAGTCACATGCCTATGAGGCTATGAATTGACATATAGGGATTGACACCATTAACAAAATGAAGTTTGACCAGTGAATCATTGACATGAGGTCACGTGTCAAATATCAAATGAACCTCTACTCATCTCTCTTGATTATAAATACTCACATTATAATAACATCCATAAGCAATGAAGACCAGTCCATCACCCTCCTCCTCCTCCTCCTCCTCCTCCTACTACTACTACTACGAGCACCTCTTTCTGCCTGCTGGCACATAATTATCAATTTGCAATAATAAAATTCGAGATTTGTCGCAGTGGAAATGTACAAAGGAGGAAAAACAAATGTTATGCTGTAATTTCCACGCTCAAGAACTCTACGAAAGAAACAAAATGCCACACGTACCTATAAATCAAACTAAGGTAAATTAATAATGTTTTGTCCTTAATTAAATATTTAATTTCCATGGGTTTATGTCCACTGTCTTTATCCGGATTAATTATATATCTTAACAAAAATTAACTTAAATTAATCCATCTGTGGATCATTTCCCCCTAATACCACCAATTTTGGTTAATATTTAACGCCATGAGAATCTTAGACCAAATGGATTTACGTTCTAATCTCGATTAATTTAATTAATAGATTGCATGTGATAAAGACAATACAAAATTTTAACGTTTCCTTCCTACAAAAATATTTGAGAATTTTTTTTTTTTAAATGTTGAATGTGATAGACGTTTGTTATAATATAGAGTTCATTTTATTTAATTTATGCCCTTATTTGATTATTATTTTTTTCAAAATTAGTTTTATTCGAACTCATTTTCAATCACATTCTCTTAATAAAATAATATTGCACGTGGACCCATACTTGTTCTTATCATAGTTTTTGAATAAAATTAATTTTTTTTTCAGTCACTTTTCAAAAATAAAAATCGAATGAGGAATACCTAAATAAATTGTGGTGTAAACTGAGTCATGTCTTCGAGAAAGTCCAACAAGGCATTTATTTAACAAGGAATAATGTTATCGAGTACTAGTAGTGTTAGAGCATTAGTTTATATGACATTATGTAATAGGTTCAAGTAAAGATAAAATTACAATTAAAGAAATTAAAGAGTATAAGAATTTAAGCATTATCCACAATTAAATTATAAGCTCTAACATGCTTCAATTATGAATCAAAAAAGATTTATTAAGAAAAAAATCATTTGTTCTCAAACTATAATATACTATTTGATATTTTAATTTTCTCATATTTTCTTAGTATTTAATCTCCATTATTTTGAGTCATATATTAAGATTTCTTAGTTTCTTGAAAAAAAATTAGTTGAATTTTCTCCATTGTTGAATAATAGTATATTAGGTATACGTATCGAAAGGGCCTAAATGAAAATATTTATTAAATATATACAAAAAAATATTATGAGTAAAACCAAACTCGAACCAACTGTTCAAGTCTGAGTTTTGTTCCAATAACTATAAGAACTCGAATGGTTCTATTTACGAAATATTCGTAATATAATGGGTGATTCCAACTTTTAGGTATTGAAACATCTGAACTGACTAGCTCGATGCTCATGCCTAGTGGTGCTAAATATAATGACTCTTTAACGTGACCCAATTTTTCTAGCTACCTCTAATTTCTATTATTTTTATATACATAAGTAAAAGAAATTAAAAGAAATATGCAATTATGATTTCATTTTTTTACTTCTTTCAATCTTCCTAGTAGGCGCAAATTGACCAAAATAAATAGAAAAAAAGATTCCCACGGATATACATTCTCCACGTTTTATTGACTAAAAATTCTAAATAAGGACATAAATTAAAATAAAAAAAAAAATATACACGGACAAAGCTTTTTGAATGGAGACCAAAAAATAAATAAATAGGATATATGTCCATATAATTGTAAATGCACCGTCACACACGAAGACGTGTGCGGTGGTCATTCCACACGTGCTGGTGAAGGGAACCCATCCACGTTGGATCTTTGTCCGGTCTCCTCTTTTGGAGCCTACCCATATCTACTTTACCGTAGGTCAAAATAGCATTGTCTAACATAGGATTCCATGCACCTTTATTCTTTATTCTATTCATAAAATTAAAATTTATTTTTCTTCATTTTTTAATCGACTGTACATTTTTCAATAAAATAATATTACACGTAAATATAATTTTTTTTTTTCAATCACACATTCTTTGAAAAATTACTATTCCCTTCATTAAAATTTGAAATAACGGAGTCGAGAGGCTAAAAATTAATTTTTTAGTACAAGAAAACCGGCGCGGTGCCCCATAATCCATATTGGGTCAGGGTTTTCTATTTTAGATTGTAAAATTTAAATTTGTTATATTACATATATGTTATCTTAAAAGATATTGCTAATAAAATTGATTGCTATTTTTGTTTTTATCTTCAATTATTTAGATTATTTATAACACAATTATTTTTGCATGAGAAAGAAGAAAACAAAATCTAACTACTTCACCAAAAGGGAGGAAAAAAAATAGAAATCACAATTGAAAATAAACGAGAGTGTTGTACATTTCACTTTACACAAAGTAATCCGTTCAGTGTTGTACATTTCACTTTACGAATTGCATTAAAAGTGATTTTATTCATACCGTTTCCTCCCTTCTTTGACACAAAAACTTGACTCGTGAAAGGAATAATGGTCTATTGTATATTCATAAATGTCTTTTTCGTAAAAATATACGCAAATCGTCATTTATATCGTACAAAAATAAGACATTCACTCTATGTCCATTCACAAATGTTTAATTTGTTTGTATATACTCGTGAACATGGACAAAAAAAATAAAGCTCGAAAATATGGATTGGTTGTTTCATCGAAAGAAAAGTGACCACATCGGCCCACCTTCGTGTTGCCATCAGTAAAATGTTTGGGTTGGAAAAGGTACGATTCTTGTCATTATAAGGTAACTCAAAAGTGAACCATGCAAACATCTTTTCGGCTTGGATTATGGGTTCTTTTTGTCAGTTTTCGATAGAATCGGTGAACAAATAATTGAGAACTTTTGACTGCTGCAAAGCAGTGGGAAAAAAAATTAAAAAAAATCTTTAATTGATAACAAAAGATTAATGTTTTTTTTTTTAAGTTGTATTACAATTTTGGAATTCTAACTAGGGCATAATCAAACGGTACGTTGTCTAGAAAGAGTATGCCTCGATTAGCTCACTAGGAGACTATATTTTGAGAGATTCGATGGGTAAAATCAGACTAAACTAGTCATTTAAAAGGTACTTATTCGAACTTTGAGACCTTAAAATAACCATCAAACCCATCAATTCGCTCAAATTGTTTTTATTTATCTATTTATTTAATTTCTTTCACCATTGGTTCAAACCCAATTTGAAATCAGTTCTTTGACGCTTTGCTCTTTTTTGGCGTGAATTTATAGGACTTAATAAAAATAATGCAAATTAGATTTCTCTCGGAGCAAAAAACACAAGCAAAGGGCTAGGGTTTAGTTGAGTTACAAAGAGGAAGAAGATCCGAACTTGAAGCAAGCTTAATATTTTTCGAAACTCTTTCTTTTCGCTTAAGAACTGGGAGATGTTTTCAATTGAGTCTTTATGTTTTCATACGTTGATTATGGACTAATTTCATTACTAGGGCAAATGATGTTGCTTTAATTCCAATTACTTGTTTTGATTATTAAAGATTTGATTTTTTTTATATATATTATATACTGCTTTATTATTATTCTTGTAATTTATTAGCTGGTTAATAACTGATTTTTTGTGAACGATGACGAGTTTATAGGTGAGTTATTTTTATTTTTTTTGTTGACGTAGAAACCCGCAGCCGTTATCCGTGAGTGCGCACTAGATAAACCTCGCTCCATATGCAGTAGTCTGCAAACCACACGGGAGAGATAAACCGTACTAGGCAAGCCCGGTGCGACGGGGTCGATCGAGGAATAGGTGAGTTATTTTGTTTAGATCAAACCCTTATTTGATTCCCATTTTTTTCAAAATACATTTTTTACTCTTTTTTTTTTAGCAACACATTATTCAATAAAAAAATATTACACGTAAACCCAAAACTTTTCATTATTTTTTAACTATGCGTTCTCCATCAATTTACAATTTTAAAATGCATTCTTAACCTTTTAATGGGCTCAAATATGCGGTTAAAAGCTAGTAACTGAGTTAAGAGGTGGATATATAATCCTATAATTACTGCAGTCGTTAAATGAAAACTTTGGTGGGTTAATTAGATTGAAATTCACCTGTACATAAAACAAGTTTAACTGAATTTGCTCGAAAGAGACTCTCAATTCATTTAGAGATCTTCAATCAGATATCTCTAAGGAGTAGATTGCTGAATGCTGAGGCTAATCAAGTGGAATTGAAAACTTTTTGCAGAAAAATGGGCCGTCAATTTATATAGTCCTGGCCAGGGCAACGTTATGTTATACACGAGGAAATTATCAGGAAATTATCAATTTGTAATGCCCAATTTATAATTTTGATGTAAATTTGGTGGGCCGAAACTACGATGATTTTAGTTCATCTCCAGCTCATTCTGGCCCAAATTTGAGTTAGTGAAAGTAGAGAAAATTTCATAATTACAATAATTTAAGATAGAATTTCAAAATTAAGAAATTTGTGGAAAAAAAATTAAAACTCAGACGGTATGTGAGTGTAACATGTTCTAATATGGTTGTGACACAATCTATATGTGATAAGTTATTTTGCTTAAGTGCGAATTGTGACTTAGAGCCTGTTTGGTAACAATTAAAATTAAAAATATGGTCGTTATTAGGTCTCACTCGTCTAATAAAAGTCAACAATAACGGTTGTTTTTCAATTTTAATCCGATTTTAATCTTTACCGAACAGGCTCTTAGTTTGTTTTACATTGACCTTTATACCGAAAAATTCTAGCATGTGAACTATGAATGTGTCTGTCATTGTGACCTAAGCATATACATTCATGTGACCACTAATTTCTTAAAGAAGAAAAAGAAGTTAATGCCTAATCTCCAGCTTTGTTAAGTCTCTATGTAATCCAAGTCAATATTTATATATATTTATTTTATTATCTACCTCTCTTGTTTATTGTATGTATTACTTATCAGTTGTTTGTGAATTTTTAATTGAACTGTTGAGGTATGAAATTAAGAAAGAAGAACATGTGGTGATATTTATTAGTTATTTTATGCTTCGTTCTCACTTCACAATCAAAGGATCATCTCAATAACACAATTTCAACCAACACAATATACTCTAAGCCAAAGTGTCACTTCTCCAAGGACATATCACCACACTATATGGATAACACACATCAACCTAAAAAACTTACGTATTATATGAAAATTCATACATGAATTTGGAGAACTATTGTTACGTTTCATCCAACGAGCTTCAAACATGGTTACGTGACAATCACATAATAAGCGAACACAGGTCCGAACTCTACGTTACTTTCTTACCTGAGCTATTTGTGACTCTTTAGTATTCGAAGTGATGCATTCCGTCGAATCCCCATGTAGAGGTTGAAACTTCATAAATGAGGTGAAGCGATGCGAAGCACTAAAGCACCAATCAGAAGTGAATAGCCTCCAAGCATATGAGGCACATTCCGTAGAAGATCTTTCGTAGGAGATATTCTGTGATCGATCAATTTGACATTCTTGTAATGGTCACTCTATCAAGTCAACTTATCTGTCTACTCTTTGCAAGCCGCCATAAGCCTTTTGGTTGCACTTTTCAGAAACATTGAGAAACATTGAATGCATCTAGCCTAGGGCTGATGGAATGACGCTTATGACAATGCTCCTTTACCTTTAAGAAAAGATCACGTATCCCTTAATCTAATGGTAACTATCTACATTTCATACTATAAAAGCTTGCACTTGTGGTCATTTTAAAGTAATGCAATTTTATATACTCTATGCTATATTGCTCTCATATTTGTTCTCTCATATACCCTTGGTGCCCAAAATTATTGTAGCTCACGTCTTTCACACGTCCCATAGCCAAATTTATTGGATGTCTTGATCATTGGTGTAACGCCCTAGATCCTAATACCTGAAGCGCTATTAATTCTTCATCTGCTAACTTTCGCAGTTCGTTTAAATTTTTAAAATGCGTCAAAAGATTTAAATTTATTTCAAATTTTGGTGCGGAAAGAAAGAAAAAATATTAATTTTTACAAAATTTAAAAGAAAAAATAATAATAATGAACTTTTTATGTCAAATCAAATAACTCGTTAAACTGTTGGAAAATTAAGTTTTTGAGCGAAAATGGTTAAACCTACTTAACTTACTCATAAAATCGTGAAATTTAACAGTAAAGTACCTAACCCTATAGGCAAGGTCCATTTAAAATTTCAGTCAAGCTCCTTCAGTTGCTATGTCAAATGATACAATGAAATGGACTATTCGACGAAACGTGATTCACCGTCGCAATTTTTTTTAAAATTTAGAATAAAATCATTAGACATGCTATGAAGGTGATTCGAATTTCTATGGTCATGGAACTCATAGGGCTTTCAATCCTCTTTTTATTTCAAGTTGAAATTCATATTATAATTCAAGATATCGCATTTTTTTGTGGCTAGAAGAAATCTGAAATAAAAAAAAAAAAAAAACAGCAACGAAAGTAAATGATTTTACAAAGTTAGCCTTTAAACAAAATACTAAAGTCGTTGGTTCATCTGAATCAATAAAAGAAACAAGATAAAACATAATTTACATATGGTAATAATCACTGTCACCCGCCATCATGCCTCCCGCCAAGCTC
Organism: Fraxinus ornus; assembly: GCA_903798235.1. Taxonomy (NCBI): domain Eukaryota; kingdom Viridiplantae; phylum Streptophyta; class Magnoliopsida; order Lamiales; family Oleaceae; genus Fraxinus; species Fraxinus ornus. The sequence goes on along the minus strand of CAIGRF010287886.1, from coordinate 8 downwards.
GTCAATCT
>CAIGRF010287869.1:1790-15449 GCA_903798235.1 Fraxinus ornus | reverse complement strand
TTTCCATTCACAAAAACTGCAATATAAACAGAAGTCACTGCTAAGCCACGTATATGTACATACCAACATAATTTTGTACGTAAAATGTAGTGAGAATTCTCATGAAGAAACTGAATGCAATAAAATTATATTATTCCCTAATGCAAGCTCTGTAGGAGATACAGTATTAAAAGAAAAAAGGAAGCTAAGTTTTTGTTAATTCTAGGAGTGTAAAATGCATTTACCTTTTGCTTCAGCATCCTTAACAGCAACACAGAAATCCTGCAGGGGAGAGGGATCAGAAGCATATGTAAATGAAACCAATGAGATAATAAGAACTGAAATTAGAAAGCGAACAGCCATTTTTAGTACAACCGATATTTTGTTTTTGTTGTGGTTTGTGGATGTTTATTTCGTGAGATGGGATTGCCTATTTATAGTGCAGCTTTCTATTTGAATTAGTCATCATCTCATCTTTTCAAGCAAATAACCTTGCCAAGACTTCAAAACATAATTAAATATATATTATCAAGAGCAGATCGTTTCAACAACTAACACTGTAAAATATTCTTGAGTGTTCTCATTTAATAATTAGTCGGTGATCAACACATAATTACCTAACCACTCTGAAAATTCAGTCTGTGTCTTGAATTAATTTCAAAGTGGTTACTGTCCTTCTCAGTACTTCTAGGAAATATTTTTTACCAGAAAAAAGAAAAGAAACTATAATTTACATAATTCCCAATGCACTATGCTCAGACGGGATTAAATTATGGAAATTATTAATAACTCATTAGTTGGCTGGCTAATGGAAGTTGTTCACCACTTCATTATAATTAGTCTGCCAGTTTTTCTTTTGCAAGTGAATTAGGATAGTTTCTATTTTCCAAGTCTTTATGTGTAACAATTTCGAGAAGAAATATTCGTTTCTCGACAGTTGACACTGTCTGTCCAGTTTTTCTACATGGAAATGGCCTTTTTATATATCTCAGTTGATGTATTCTTTAATCTGGCTTTGTGATCAAGTATGACAAACTTCAGTAAGTCTTTAACCCGAGAAATATTATTCATGGTCAGATATATTAATCACTGTCATACATAATACATTACACGGTCTTCATTTATACTATCCTATTTTGATACATATCATGATTTTAAGTTGCACCAAATTCATATGTAATGCAAGCCGGAGACGCTATTGCTGTTCAAACCATGCTCGGGGATTTGAATATTATGTCCAATCAAGCTGTTAATCTGTCATTCTCACCCTTTGAAAAGTTCTAACGAGTTTACTATAAGAATATATGTAGCAATGGAATTCTACACAAGCATGGAAAAAGTCCAAAATGGCAATGATATATTAAGCCTTATGATGCCTAGCTGCATCTCTATTAAATTGCTGTTAATTTTTACAACAATCCACATCATGTACATGAATAATACTAACTGTACGAGACATCTATTTATAATGTAAATTATTTTATTTGCACCTTTGAAGTCGTCGAAAGTATTTCTTTGACAATGTAAATCTTTTAAACGTTCAATTGTATTATGTAGAGACTTGAGTTTCCATAACTTACGAGGAACAGTACTAGTTCATTTCCTTAAACACCTATTATTTACGTAACTTCTAGTCAATATGAAATCTTCTTCGCACTTTCTCAATATATTTAACTGCGTCTCAAAAATAACAAAGTTAAATGACCTAAGTGAAACTTTGACATAAGTTTGGTCACAAGCAACGTTTTTAACCATTATCTTTTTAATTCACCTATTAGCCCCTTTCGATACAAATTCTTAAAAAAACTCATTCTTTCAAAACTCATTTCCAACCATACATTATTCAATAAAATAATATTACACAAATTCATAGCTTTTCCTTATTTTTTAACCACATATTTTCCATAACATCACATCATAAAACACATTTTCTTCTCCTTAATGTGCATCAAACACCCCCTTTAGTATTAAATATTGATACAACCGTTTTAAAACTTTTAATTTATTAATTTAAAATTTATTTTTATTTTTTTGGTCCTTTTTTCCCCTTTTCTTTCAAAAAACTGGATTTAGAAACACGTTTCCCTTCCCTTAATGAGAGTTGAGTTTTACTTCGGAAGAGTTGGCAAAAGAAACAGGTTAACTATTGTAGTAGTTCGTGTCAAATTTTCCCTTAATCAATAATCACGATATAAGATTTTACATTAGTAGATTAAACAGACTTTCACAAAGTCATTAGGTAAAATCTTTAACAATAAAACTATTTATTGACACCTATAAATTTATTGCATTCTAACTTATTAATAACATGATTCAAGAGAACATAGGTTACATTAAATGAGAATATTTATATTCTTTCAAAATCTTTTTCGTCAAGAAACCGAGAGAAACATTTCTCAACGTTTACTCAGCGTTTGTATGGGATAGATTTTTCCAAGTGAAAAATGATTATTTGAATAATGTAAAAAATGTTTGAAAAATTTTGACTATACAAAAAAATGTGATTCAAAATAATTTTAAAAAAAAAATCACTCCCAAATAAGCCATCGAGCTGTTCTTCTTTATTATTCAAAACTCACAAGATATCCTTTAGAGGTCAAACTCATTATAAAGATTTGTAGTGTGTCGGGATCAGATCCAGATGCCAATGAGAAATAGGAACAGTAGTTAGTGAGCAAATCGATATCATTTCTATGGCTGATACGTGTTTTGTTTATCTATGTATATCTTTGTTTCCTTGGTGAAAGAGAACTGAAATTTATGGCTACGTTTTCAATGGAATCAGTCATCAAATTCTAAGGATAGTTTGACAAATCTAATTTTATATTTTTAATCTTACAAGAACAAATTAGTTAGTCAGTGGTAGTCTTTTTTTAATATTTCTAATCTCCTACTCTCCTTTTCTTTATTTTGGTCACACCTTGAACTTGTATAATAGAATAAACTTGCGTGTAGTGCAAATCGTTTAATTTTTTGCTTGAGAAAGTAGATAACTTGACAAGAAGCATAGAAATAAACACCACTTCTCACTTTGAGATCTTAAACTTTTAAATGAACTTATTCAATAAATTCTACATTTAAGCATGAGTTTAAATATTCCAATAAAGCGGGGTCATATTCGACTGTAAGTTCTAGTAGAGCTTCATTTTTACTTCTTGGGTCCTTTTGACAAGACTTTTTCTTTTTGTCAAATCGCTCTTGAAAATAATACCTTAATTTTAGCCCAACTTAGAGGTGTCAAGATGGACGGGCCAACCAGACCCGTGAAAATTAGCCCGGATCGACCAGGGACCACGGGCCGACCCGTAACCCGAGCGGGCGGTTCACAGGTCAAGGAGGTGTGACCCGCGGGATTCGTGGGTTGCACCTTCACGGGCCGCAGTTAACCGCGGTTAACCGTGACCCGTGAAAAAAAATATAGATTATAGCTAAGTAGGTGCCAACCTAATTGAGATATACTTAAACTATAAATTATAGTAAAAGTAGGTACCAACCTAGTTGGGATGTACTTATACTATAAATATTTGATAATAGTAACTAGAAATGCATTTAGTTGTTATTTGTTTAAGTTAAATTTAACTTTTCAAAGTTATAAATAATTCATGTAACATTAAATTTGAATTCTATGTAAACATTTCTTGATCTAAATATGAATTTATCATTTTGTTCAATTCTTAGTTTACATTTTTTAAAAAAAAAATATTTTGCTATAAATATGAAAAATTCTATATTTTTATAATTTTATTTATACAGTTATACAGATCAAACCGGAACAAATCGTGACCCGTGACCCACATGGGCTCGACCCGAATAGATCAGCGGGCAGGCTTGGGTTGTAGTCCAATATTGTGGGCCGACCCGTAACCGGCCCGTAACCCGCAGTGGACCGGCTTATTTTCACGCGGGCCGTTACCGGGCTCATATGTTGGCGGGCCGACCCAGCCCGGACCACCCGGATTGACACCTTTAGCCCAGCTTCCTCTAAAGTTCTTCTAACCAGAAGCACTTATAAAATTAACTAAAAAAGTCCAAAAATAACTTTTAAATCTCAAAAGCTCATTTTGACTTCTTATAAGCGACGACAAATGAGCCCTTAATACATTAGCTCATATACTACTAAGGAAGATTGAGTAACTCCAAACACTAAGAGAAATTAATAATAAAATCTTGTTTATCACCCCTTGATTTCAAGGGGTTCATCGATCATTCTCGATCTTGGAAAAACATCTATAACTCTTGAATATATGCCAATGTAACGTAGTAAATTAAACTTTTAATGGGTAATACGAGGGGGACGATGAATAGAAAAAGAATAACTATTTTGATTTATTCTTCTTAGGTTTACAATGAATATGGAACATATTTGTAGTTGTAGAATAAACCTATACATGGAAGAGAATAAACTTATACAAGGAAAATAATAAAACTTGATTTTGTGTATATTACGTAATAGTCCCCCTCAAATTGGAGCATGGAGGTCCGTAATGCCCAACTTGGATTGGAAGAAAACAAATAATTCACATCCCAAGGGCTTAGTAAAAATATCAGCTTGTTGTTGAGAGGCCGGGACGTAGGAGGGAGTGAGTAGACTAGATTGAATTTTTTCACGAAGCAGATGACAATCCAATTCAATATGTTTGGTGCGTTCATGAAAAAATAGATTTCGAGCGATGTGAATAGCAGCTTGGTTGTCACGATCAAGAAGAGCAGGTTGAGAGTGGGGCACATTGAGGTCATGCAAGAGGAGACGAATCCAAACAAGCTCACAAGTGGTGGTAGCCATAGCACGATATTCAGCCTCAGCAGAAAAGCGAGAGACAGTAGGTTGCTTTTTCGTGGGCCAAGAAAGTGGACCGTCACCTAACTTGATGACTGTGGATCGGCGAGTAAGTGGACAACTAGCCCAATCAGAGTCACAAAGCTGCATGTGGATGAGAAGAAGAGACCATAACTCGGAGTGGTCTTTAAGTAGCGGAGGACACGAAGAGCTGGGAGATGGTGAGGTGCACGAAAAGCATGCATGAATTGATCGAGAACATTGACGATGAATGTGAGATCTGGTTGAGAAACAGTCAGGTAGAGTAATCGACCAACTAAACGTCGATATGAACTAGGATTAGTCAAAAGGTCACCATCTGAGTTAGTAAGTTTGACATGCTGCTCCATAGGAATGTAAGCAGGGCGTGATCCTAGTTTACCAGGGCGTGATCCTAGTTTACTAAAGTCTGAGAGAATATCCATAGTATATTTTCGTTGATTGATGAAGATGCTATTAGGAGAATGAGCAACCTCAATTCCAAGAAAATATTTGAGATCACCGAGATCTTTAATCTTGAATGTATGAGCAAGATGAGATTTGATGGAAGTGATGGCTAGGAGATCATTCCCAGCCACCAAAATGTCATCGACATATATAAGAATAGCTGTGAAAATCGTGCCCTGGGTTTTTGTGAAGAGACTATGATCAGCGGAGGATTGGCCAAAACCTGTAAGAGTGAGAGTGTGAGATAATTTCAAGTACCATTGCCGAGATGCCTGTTTGAGGCCATAGAGAGACTTGTGAAGACGACATACGCACGTCTCCCCATAAGGACAGTACCTTGGTAGGGGTCTCATATATAATTCCTCATCAAGATCACCATGGAGAAAAGCATTATGAACATCCAACTGGTGTATGATCCAATGTTTAGCTCTAGCTATAGCAAGGAGACAATGGACAGTGACAAGTTTAGCTACAGGTGCAAACATATCATGATAATTAGGGCCCTCTACCTGAGTGAAACCCTTGGCAACCAAATGAGCCTTATGGTGTTCGATGAAACCATCTGTACATAATATTTTTTTGTAGACCCATTTACAACCAATAGCCTTCTTACCTGGAGGAAGAGTTTCAAGGGTCCATGTTTGGTTAGCCTCCAAAGCTTTCAGAGGCCATTGCTTGTTGCCAATAGGGCTCAAGAACAACTTGAGAATATAGAAGAGGATCCTGGATGTTTTTCGAGACAGAAGATAGAAAAGCAAAATGTTTGGGATGAAAGAAACGATAAGAGAGAAAATTGGGTAAGGAATGAACCGTACCTAAGAAAGACTGAGAAGTAGGTGTCGAACGTGTAGTCTCTGCTGAAAAGTATGAGAAAATGTAATCATGAAGGTATGCAGGACGAATGATGGTGCGGCGAGGTTTGTGTAATGTAGATGTGGATAGGATAGGATGGTGTCTGAAGGATCTATATGAAGTGCAGGATTCAGGGATAAGGATGGATCGAGAGGTACAATAGCTGGAGGGGTTGATGTTAGGGGAAGGGAGTCAGAACTTGGTTCGATGTTAGTTGATGGGCAAGCAGGGTGCATATCAAGGAAGCCTTGGTCTTCAGGCGGGGAAGGAGACGGTGATGGTCCAGAGTGTGATGTGATAGTAGTAAAAGGGAAAGCAGATTCCACAAAGTGTACATCACGAGAAAGAAAAATAGTTTTTGTGTTTAGATCATAAACACGATAAATGTGTGGAGTTTGAGTATAGCCAATAAATATGCAAGGTTTGCCGCGAGGTATGAATTTTCAAAGTGTGTGCATAACAAAGGCATCCAAACACGCGAAGATGATCATATTTGGGACCTTTTTGAAAAAGGAGCTCATAAGGAGTTTTGTGCCGGAGAGATGCAGAGGGGGTATGACTAATTAAATAAGTAGCAGTGAGTATTCGTCCCAAAAAGAAGTAGGTAAATGGGCATGAAAACGAAGACACCGAGCCACATTTAAGAGATTGCGATGTTTTTGTTCAACCACACCATTTTGTTGTGGTGTTTCAACACAAGTTTGTTCATTAATGATGCCATGATCAAGAAATTTTTTTTGCATGCGGTGTGAAAAAAATTCTTGACCATTATCAGAACGAACATGTTTGACACGACAATTAAATTGTGTGTTGACCATTTTAATAAAGGCGGTGAGACAAGAAAATGTGTCAGATTTAAAATGCATTAGGTATACCCAAGTAACACGAGAAAAATCGTCAACAATAGTGAAAAAATAATGTGCACCACATGTAGATAGTGTAGGATAGCCACCCCCAAATATCACAATAAATACGATGAAATATGGAATCACTTTTATTCTCAACTAATTTAAAAGGTAGATCGAGAGGTACAATAGCTGGAGGGGTTGATGTTAGGGGAAGGGAGTCAGAACTTGGTTCAATGTTAGTTGATGGGAATGCAGGGTACATATCAAGGAAGCCTTGGTCTTCAGGTGGTGAAGGAGACGGTGATGGTCCAGAGTGTGATGTGATAGTAGTAAAAGGGAAAGCAGATTCCACAAAGTGTACATCACGAGAAAGAAAAATAGTTTTTGTGTTTAGATCATAAACACGATAAATGTGTGGAGTTTGAGTATAGCCAATAAATATGCAAGGTTTGTCGCGAGGTATGAATTTTCAAAGTGTGTGCATAAGAAAGGCATCCAAACACACGAAGATGATCATATTTGGGACCTTTTTGAAAAAGGAGCTCATAAGGAGTTTTGTGCTGGAGAGATGCAGAGGGGGTATGACTAATTAAATAAGTAGCAGTGAGTATACATTCGTCCCAAAAAGAAGTAGGTAAATGGGCATGAAAACGAAGACACCGAGCCACATTTAAGAGATTGTGATGTTTTCGTTCAACCACACCATTTTGTTGTGGTGTTTCAACACCAGTTTGTTCATGAATGATGCCATGATCAAGAAATTTTTTTTGCATGCGATGTGAAAAAAATTCTTGACCATTATCAGAACGAACATGTTTGACACGACAATTAAATTGTGTGTTGACCATTTTAATAAAGGCGGTGAGACAAGAAAATGTGTCAGATTTAAAATGCATTAGGTATACCCAAGTAACACGAGAAAAATCGTCAACAATAGTGAAAAAATAATGTTCACCACATGTAGATGGTGTAGGATAGTCACCCCCAAATATCACAATAAATACGATGAAATATGGAATCACTTTTATTCTCAACTAATTTAAAAGGTAGACGAGTATGTTTGCCTCGAATACAACTATCACAATTGTGAATCATATCCGAAGTACATAAAAATTTTGGAATGCAAGAAATGGAAGGATGACCTAAGCGGAGATGCCATAAGGTGGAGGTAGAATTAGCCTTGGAGTCGATGTGTAGTGCAATAGGAGGAATAAGTTTGAGATGGTAGAGGCCTCCACGTTCTTCACCCATTCCAATCAACCTCCTCGTGTGTTGGTCCTGAAAAAAACAATGTGAGTAAGAAAAAATTGCAATGCAATTAGATGTTTTAATGAGCTGGCTAAGAGAGATTAAATTAAAATTAAATTGAGGAACAAAAAGCACATTAAAAAGTGATAAGTGAGAAGAAAGACGAATATGGCCCATATGAGTAACTTAGGCTATGGCACCTGTAGGTAGAGTTAAGGACTGCGAGTGAGGAGAAACATTAGTAGCAACAGATACCACTCTATAATCCATGATGGTTTAGTTTTAGAGGTCAAGGGAGAGATACCAGAGAAGCTATTGGCGCTAGGCTGAAGGAGGTCCATCAATTGCCGATAATTTTTGTCGGAGAGGCCAGGAATAACACTCGAGGCCAGAGGTGCTTGAACATTAGATACCATATGTGCCATTGGCAACTGCTTGTTTGCCATTGTTGGGGGTCAAAGTGACTGCTTTGGTCTGTTGGTGTTCCAGTGAGGGGTATACCCAATATTCTCGAAGCAGGCAGCCTCAAGATGTCCATCTTTGCCACATTTTGTACACTTTTTAGTGCTTCGGGGACGAGATCCATGATAGCCCAGGTTATGGCTACAGGTTACGGCCATGGCAGATGTGTCTGGTGTGGGTAGCAAGGGAATTTGAAGAAGCCGTTGGGTTTCTTGATGGATGGTGGCATAGGCTCGAGCAATGGTGGGAAGGGGATCCATGGCAAGGATTTGACTTCGAATGTTAGAGAAGGAATCATTGAGATCCATAAGGAATTGGAAGAGCCGTTCGGTGTTAACGGTGATTTCAGCTTTCTTTTTGGCTTCACAGGTGCAAAGATTTGGTTCAGCAAGGTCAGTAAGCACATCCCAAAAACCCTTGATGGTGTTGTAGTAAGTGGTAATGGACATGGTGCCTTGTTTGAGGTTTACATGATCACGGTGGAGGCGGGGATGACTACTTTGACAGAAACGGTTGTCCAAATCGATCCAAACGTCAGATGATTTTGAAGGATAAATTAAGCTTTGGAGTAGAGGTTTATCAATCGAATTTAAGAGCCATGAGAGTACCATATCATTACAACGATCCCATAGTGTAGAAATTGAAGAATCTGATGGTTTTTGTAGAGAACCATCGACAAAAGCGAGCTTATTTTTGGCATTAAGGGCCATACTCATTGAGCGTTTCCAGGTGGCATAGTTATCGCCCGTGAGAAGATCGGGCACTAAGACAACTCCGTGATTGTCAGCAGGGGTCAAGAAGTATGGTGAAGTGAGGTCACTGATCAATCGAGAAGGAGTTTGGGTAGTAGCCATGGTGAAGCAGGAAATTCTGCTACTGGAAGGGGTTGGAAGAAGAATTAATTTGCTGGAATCAGAAACTGGAAGAAGTCTTTGCTGAAATCCGAAACTGGAAGAAGTTTGGCAGAAGAATTAATTGTGCTGGAATCAGAATTAATTTGCTGGAATAAGAAACTGGAAGAAGCTCTTTGCTGGAATAAGAAACCGGAAGAATTTGGCAGAAGAATTAATTTTACTTGAATCAGAAAATTATGTTACTGGGATGAAAAAAAGGTGCTGATCTTGCTGCTCTGATACCATAATACGAGAAGGAAGATGAATAGAAAAAGAATAACTATTTTGATTTATTCTTCTTAGGTTTACAATGAATATGGACATATTTGTAGTTGTAGAATAAACCGATACATGGAAAAATATATACATGGAAGAGAATAAACTTATACAAGGAAAATAATAAAACTTGATTTTGTGTATATTGCGTAATAATGGGGTCGAGTGGTGGTATGAGTTTAAGTAGAGAACAATGCCGAGTCTTGTAGACACTATGTTATACAACAAGATAGCACATAAATTCAATAAAAAGCTCCCGTTACATATTCAACATACAACAAAAGCTTCTTGATAAATTCACTTAACAGAAGGGATTCTCAATTTACTGAAGCTACAAAATTAACCATGGCTGGTAATCAGATAGTAGCAAAATTCAAAGTGTCCTCCCCATGGGAAACAATTCAATTTTGGGTGTGCACATTTGGATCCAAACTCAATAGAAAAGTAAAAAATGAGACCAAATGTAGGGAGACGACGTAGTATATTCGACGACACATCATCATGCATCTGAAACAAATTCTTTACTCACAATCTTAGTGATGGCTGTAACCCCTTGGACATCTGCAGAAATGTATAAAATAGCACTTCAGAACCCAAAGGAAAGGTTAATTTTAGAACCAAAGTTATTATTCAATCGGGTACTCGTGTAATTTTCCTGAAATGTAACAAGGCGTTTTGAGGTGTAAGCCTCAGCACATACCGCTAAAAATTCTAAATAATATAAAAATAAAAATAAAACATGCAATTACAAGAAGATTACTATCTATTTGTATTCTTTTTCAAAATACAATTTGTAACGATTTATGTGTTTTAATACGCGAAATCCGTCCGTACAACTATAATTTACATAATTCCCAATGCACTATGCTAAGACTGGATTAATTTATGGAAATTATTGATAACTCAATAGTTGACTGGCTAATGGAAGTTGTTCACCAATTCATTAGTATTAGTCTGCCAGTTTTTCTTTTGCAAGTGAATTAGGATAGTTTCCATTTTCCAAGTCTTTATGTGTAACAATTTCGAGAAGAAATCTTCGTTTCTCGACAGTTGGCACTGTCTGTCCAGTTTTTCTACATGGAAATGGCCTTTTTATATATCTCAGCTGCTGCATACTTTAATCTGGCTTTGTGATCAAGTATGAGAAATATTATTAACGGTCAGATATATTAATCACTGTCATACATAATACATTACGCGATCTTCATTTATACTGTCCTATTTTGATACATATCATGATTTTAAGTTGCACAAAATTCATATGTAATGCAAGCCAGAGATGCTGATGACAATCCAGAATCTGCTATTATTGTTCAAACCGTGCTCGGGGATTTGAATATTATGTCCAATTAAGCTGTTAATCTGTCATTCTCACCCTTTGAAAAGTTCTAATGTGTTTACTATAAGAATATATGTAGCAAGGGAATTCTTCACAAGCATGGAAAAAGTCCAAAATGGCAATGATGTATTAAGCATTATGATGCCTAGCAACATCTCTATTAAATTGCTGTTAATTTTTACAACAATCCACATCACATACATGAATAATACTAACTGTACAAGACATCTATTTATAATGTAAATTATTTTATTTGCACCTTTGAAGTCGTCGTATTATGTATAGCTTGAGTTTCCATAAACTACGAGGAACAGTACTAGTTCATTTCCTTAAACACCTATTATTTGCGTAACTTATAGCCAATATGAAATTTTCTTCGTACTTTCTCAATATATTTAACTGCGTCTCAAAAATAACAATGTTAAATGACCTAAGTGAAACTTTGATATAAGTTTTGTCTCAAAAAACGTTTTTGACCATTATCTTTTTATTTCACCTATTAGCCCCTTTTGATACGAATTCTTAAAAAAATTCATTCTTTCAAAATTCATTTTTAACCACACATTATTCAATAAAATTATATTACGCGCAAGTTCATAGCTTTTCCTTATTTTTTAACCACATATTTTCGACACATCTCATCATATAATACATTTTCTTCTCTTTAATGTGCATCAAACACCCCCTTTGGTGTCATTTTAAAATAATGATACAACTGTTTTAAAATCTTTAATTTATTAATTTAAAATTTCTTTTTTTTTCCCTTTTTTTTGAAAAAAAAAATGGATTTAGAAACACGTTTTCCTTCCCTTAACGAGAGTTGAGTTTTACTTGGGAAGAGTTGGCAAAAGAAACAGGTTAACTATTGTAGTAGTTCATGTCAAATTTTCCCTTAATCAATAATCACGATATAAGATTTTACCTTAGTAGATTAAACAGACTTTCACAAAGTCATTAGGTAAAATCTTTAACAACAAAACTATTTATTGACACCTATAAATTGATTGCATTCTAACTTATTAATAACATGATTCAAGAGAACATAGGTCACATTAAATGAGAATATTTATATTCTTTCAAAATCTTTATCGTCAAGAAACCGAGAGAATCATTTCTCAACGTTTACTCAGCGTTTGTATGGGATAGATTTTTCCAAGTGAAAAATGATTATTTGAATAATGTAAAAAATGTTTGAAAAATTTTGACTATACAAAAAAATGTGATTCAAAATAATTTTGGTGAAAAATAATTTAAAAAAAAAAAAATCACTCCCAAATAAGCCATCGAGTTGTTCTACTTTATTATTCAAAACTCACAAGATATCCTTTAGAGGTCAAACTCATTATAAAGATTTGTAGGGTGTCGGGATCAGATGCTGATTCCAGTGAAAAAATAAGTACAGTAGTTAGTATGCAAATAGCACTACAACAAAAAGAGTCATTCGAAACACTAAAAAGACAACATTTGTTGATAAATGTTGCCAAAAGGGTCATTTGCCAACATTTTAGTAAGTGAATATTGCCATTGGTTAATATAAATGAGTTTTGGCAATGTTTTTTANCATTCGAAACACTAAAAAGACAACATTTGTTGATAAATGTTGCCAAAAGGGTCTTTTGGCAACGTTTTAGTAAGTGAATGTTGCCATTGATTAGTGTAAATGACTTTTGGCAACGTTTTTTAGAAAAATGTTGCAATAGACCCTTTTTTGCAACGTTTGTCAAATGTTGTCATAGATAGCTACGGCAACGTTTGACAAACATTGCGAAAGACTATCTTAGTCTTTCGTAACGTTTGCCAAACGTTGCCGTATCTCTACCGCAACGTTTTTTAAACGTTGTCAAAAACTTTTGGCAACGTTCAAAAAACGTTGTCGTATCTCCCTACTCTACGACAACACCTCGATTTGCAACACACGTCCAAACGTTGCCGTAGGCCTACGGTAACATTTTTTGAACGTTGCCGTAGGCTATTTTTGTTGTAGTGTAGATATCATTTCTACAGCTGATACGTGTTTTTGTTTATCTATGTATATCTTTGTTTCTTTGGTGAAAGAGATCTGCAATTTATGGCTACGTTTTCAATGGAATCAGTCATCAAATTCTAAGGTTAGTTTTCCAAGCCTAATTTTATATTTTTAATCTTACATTAACAAATTGGTTGGTCTTCTTGAATTGGTAGTCTTTTTTTAATATTTCTAATCTCCTACTCTCCTTTTCTTTTTTGGTTCACACCTTGAACTCGTTTAATAGAATAAACTTGTGTGTAGTGCAAATCGTTTAATTTTTCCTTAAGAAAGTAGATAACTTGACAAGAAGTATAGAGACGTGTTCAAAACATTACAGGGGGGAAAAAAAAAACCACCTCTCACTTTAACATTTAAATGAACTTATTCAATAAATTCTACATTTAAGCATGAGTTCAAATATTCCAATAAAGTGGGGTCATATTCGACTGTAAGTTCTAGGTAATGCTTCATTTTTACTTCTTGGGTCCTTT
>CAIGRF010287822.1:10461-22075 GCA_903798235.1 Fraxinus ornus | reverse complement strand
TGTGACTTCGAAATAATTTGTGACCAATTAGTTTAATAATATGTGACCTATAATTATGTGTATGTGACCATTAATTGTATAACTGTGACTTCGAAATAATTTGTGACCAATTAGTTTAATAATGTACCTATAATTATGTGTCTGTGACCATTAATTGTGCAACTGTGACCTTAATAAATTTAATTAATAGATATCTTTAATTAATTATCTAAAACCTGAGTTTTGAATTGTGAAACTTTATACCTGAAATTTGAATTGTGTCTTTTTAATCCCTGACTTTTGAACTTTTCTCAATTATATTCATATATAAATGGCCCAAGTAAAAATCAGCCCAACAACAAAGAATCAGGATCAATGAATACTGAAGCACACGATCCAAATCCAACAGAGGTCTGCTGCCATTTACTTGCGCATACTTCACAGAAACTACAGAAGTTTGGCTGGAGTTTTGTTTAGTCCAAGTTATAGGCGAAATTGGACCGCTCAACTTGAGGCAGTAAAATTACACTTTTTTTTTTTTCCCTTGTTATTTAAGAACTATTAAAAAAAATATGTTTGATTAAATCGCTTTTATTTTAGAAAAAAAAAAAAATATGTAACTACAATACATTAACAATACAATTTCACATTTATCAAACTTGTTAAAAAATTTCAAAAATCAAGTATTAAATCATTATAAATATAATATTAATATATATTTCTCTTTCTAATTCTCCACTTTGATGGGCCTTTCAAAATGAGAGTAATCTCAAAGGAGAACTGGCCCAAAAACTAATTTATAAATATATTAATTTTAATTAAATCTTATTAACACCTGATTTATATAGACATTGCTTAAATTATAGTCGAAAAGAAAATTTGAAAGTGCAAACACCATTTCTTCTTTTAAAGATCGCAAATACATCTATATTTCATATTATGGAAAATAAAAATCACAATATATTATTTACGTCAATGTATACTAATTAACATTCAATTTTACTTAATTAAAACTTAAATAAATTATTTAACATTTATTGTTACGTATATATTCCTTGGTATTAATTCTAAATTAATTAGCATTCACGTATGTTCAAATATTACTTTTACAACACTTACAAAACATTTCATAATAACGCACGTTTGACTAGTTTTCTTAAAAGTTTCGACATCTTCCCGACACAAACCCCTAATTCCAATTCAGTTAATAGAACACTTCGAGTATGTTATCCATACCTCTTATGTCCCCCTCTCACATAATCGCTTACACTATTCTCCACTCTTCATTCTATTTCGTTAATCTCACACGCATAATCGAACTTGTGGGGATTCTTCGTTGGCCACACCGGCACATTCGGAGGGTGGGCTTCTATTTAGCCCTTGTTTGATGCACATTAAAATGGAAATAATGTATTTTTGGGGTGATGTAATGGTGAATATGTGGTTGAAAAAGAAGTAAAAATTATTGATGTAATGAAAAAATATTATTTTATTAAAAATTGTGTGATTGAAAATGAGTAGAAAAATGATAATAAAAATTATACTGTCGCTCAAAAATGGACATTAGCGGATAAATATCCTGAAACCACAATCTTAGCGTATTTGGAGAATTTCTTTTGGAACATCATTAAGCTCATATTTGGTACATATTAAAATTTTCATTGTCATTGTCATTCTATTACTCATTTTCAACCACATTCTTCAATAAAATAATATTTTTCGTTACATCAATAACTTTTTTTTTCAATTATATATTCTTCATTAATCTATTATTTTAGAATGCATTCTTTCAAAATAGTGTGGACATGAAAACAGCTCCAACGGTCAAAACCACCTTACAGGATTCTGACACGTTTCAAATCAAAAGGTTTGATAAATATCTTTTGTTTCTTTTAGGGGTAGCTAGTTTTATTATATTCGTAAATAAAAAAAAATTCGCGGTGGTTTTATTTGGGGACGCGAGAGAGAGCTCAGAGAGGTAAAAGGAGAATTCTCAGATAATTTGTTTTCTTGAATTGGTTGTACGTTGGCCTTCGTGTTGTTGTACATTGAGAGGTATTTTTGGTGTCGATTTGCGGGTAATAAGAATGGCGAAGGCTCAGCGGGGTGAGGTCGTGTCATTGGAGCTCCCTGCACCTGCCTCTTGGAAAAAAATGGTTTCTTTTATATTCACTCTCAATTCTTCTGCATATACGAAATTTTGAAACTGTTCGCTGTAATTTGATAATAATTTTATCGCTAGGGTATGGTAGAGTAATACTGCAACTGTGATTTGTGTGAAGTTTACATTTTTTTCATGAAGTTTACATTTGAAAGTTTCTCGATTCTTTCAAATTTCAATCATAAAAGGTGCGTTTGAGCTTGATTATTTTGAAAGAATGTATTTTGGAATAATAGATTGATGGAGAATGAGTAGTTGAAAAAGAGCGATGCAAAATATTATTTTATTGAAGAATTAGGTTGAAAATGATTGGAAGAATGAAAATGAAAATTTTAATTTGGTTCAAACAAGGGCTTACTTTCTTTATTTTCTTGTCCTAATCATATAGTCTTGTTTGTTTATTAATAATGTTTTGTTTTGTTCGTTTATTATTATACCCTTATTTCTTTACTATTTTCAATAATAATTTACTATTAGTTATTGATGATTAAATGAGTGTAAACCAAAAAAGTTTTTGGCAAAAATTGTTTTTCCAATAACATTAAATAAGGTTTCTTAATTCGTGTGAAAAACAAAACAAGTCTATATAAATGGGACGGAGATAGTACTTCTTCTTCTTTTTTCTTTTTTTTTTCATAATGTTGATTGGAGAGTACCATGGTTTAGATTTAAAGTAGAATGTTATAAATATGGTTAAATTTGCTTCATTAAGTAAATTCTATGTAGGTATCTTAACTGTTGTGTACCAATCAACTTCCTTGACTCTTGAGTAATGTGGTTGCCACTTATGGAATTAATCTCCTTGAAAGATCTAACCTTTTAGTATTTTTAACCTTCTTCGGGTACATCGAGCCACTGAGGTTAGAAAAGTGGTTACTGCGAGCCTAGGCCAGTCAACAGCATTGTTCTTTTTATTTTTCTATAAAAGTATTTTTACAGTAATGGAGGGTACCAATATTTTACCTCGTATAAATATGAGACTTCAGCAATGCTCTGTGGGACTGTGAGGAATCTATTAGTGCCAAATGCCAATGAAGAATCCTTATGTTTCTATATGTGGATTGGCTTGGTGGTTTGAGGCTTGTGCAGTTAGTCAGTGTATAATGAAACAAGAATTCTCTTATATAAGTTGATATTTCAAATACATTTATTGAATTTCTGGATGGAAAAAGGAAGATAGATGAATCAAATCCTACAGATATTATTAGGCATGTAAAAGACTGTCACATGAGTGCCATCTGAGAAATTTTTAATGCATTTCTGTGATTTCTCATGTGTGATATTGGTTATACATAATGAATGTACTAATATTTTGTTGTTATTATCTGTAAATTTTCCATCCGTGTAGTATCTTGACACTGTTAAATAACCTTTTTTTTTTTTTTTTTTTGGTAGTACATGCCAAAGAAGGGAACACCAAGGAAGAATGAAGTATCATTTATTGCTCCTACTGGAGAGGAAATTAATAACCGAAAACAGCTGGAGCAGTACTTGAAGTCTCACCCTGGAAATCCTGCACTATCAGAATTTGATTGGAGCACTGGTGAGACTCCAAGAAGATCATCAAGGATCAGTGAGAAGGCCAAGGCCACACCTCCATCTAAAGAAAGTGAGTCGCCTAACAAACGGAGGAAGAAAGCATCAGGTACAGAGAAAGACAAAGAGACAGACATTGGAAAAGAGGAATTGGAAGGGAAGAAAGAAGTTGAGAAACAAGATGAAGAAGTTGATGAGAACAAAGAACGAGAAAAACAAACTGATAATCGGATGGGTTCTGAGGCGAAGAGCGGAGACAAAATGCAGGAAGATCCAGCTAGGAAAAGTAACTCTACACCCGAATTGGATGAGAAAGGCCCCAAGGAAAATCCTGGTATGGATGTTGAGATGCACGGTGATAACCATGGGAAGAGTGTCAATGTTGAGATAGGTGGGAATGATAAGGATGAACCTACCGACAAAACTAACGAGTCTGAAGATACTTCAACGGTGAAAGAAAAACAGTTATCTGGAGTGGAAGAGAAGCCATACACTGGGGCTGCAGAAATTGGAAGCCGCTGATGGAGCTGAAAAGAGATTCTTGGTGGTGCAGCACAAACTAACAGAATCCAGGAAAACAGCAGGAAAACTGATTTGCATGTGGCAGATCAAAAAAAGATTATGAAGGGGGATGTCTTGGAAAATGGCAAGGTGAACTTAATTGGGGCAACATTTGGCCCAGATCAGCCTTCATTCGCTGCTTCTAGTTGAATTTACTGTTAATGTCTATCTTCTGTAGATCTCTGTCGCTTTACGTAATTCTAACATTGGCATATTTCGATGACTGTAATATTAAATGATGACTACGCTAGTCTTATTTTGAGGATAGGCAATCAACCTTTCTGGACTGTTTATGACAATGTAGTTTTTGTTGTGCCTGTGTGGAAATGCAGATTGTTCTTGTAGACAGATAATGATGCTATTTGGTTAGCTCATATGTTCTTTGTTTGTTTATGCTCTATGGGATCGTTCTTACTTAGAAGAGAACTCCAAACTCTGTTCGTTGTTTCTCTTGAATAACTAGGAGGCAACATTGCAAGGGCTCAAAACGTCAGTAAGGATGAAGGATAAACGTATTCTCAAGGGCTCCATCCATTCTCCAAGACCAAAGCAAGCAATAAAGCATTGATAGATGAATCTTTCCATTGAAACTTCAGAAAGGATGAAAGATAAATGTATATATTGAATAAAACAGTGGAATTTATGTTGTCAAAACTTAATAGCATGTTTGGTATGCAATACTAGGTACGACTAACTAGTGAGAGGTTGCTGATAGCAAGTTCAAGATTTTTTTGGAGTTCAACCAGGTACATGCAAATTACACCCTTTTGTTTGTTCTTATTGGTAAGAGATTTTTTAAGTGCATTTGTTTGGTTTTATCAATAAGAAAGATTTTTACAGTGAATAATTTTTATTATGTGGTTGCGTTTATTTTTCTCTCTGCAATGTTATCCTTAATTATCTGAACCTTAATATCAAAATTTCTCAGCCTTACTGCCTGCACCATGGCTGCTAGTGCAGCGTCAACTGCTTCTCTTACTTCTTCCAAACAAATTGTGTCCACTCCAAGTAACACTGCTAGTACCTCTCTTTCAACACATGGTATGTTTTACAGTCTTCTGCTTCTTCTGATTGCAACTGGATCCAGGTTTTCGTGGATATATCCTTTTTGGTTGTTTATTTACACTGAATTGGGGAAGTTTCCATCTGTATATCGAAATAATTTTTAAACGGATTGGCCGTCAGAGAGAGGAGACTATAACTAATAAAATTTGAAAATGCCTAAATATTAGATTGTTTGAAAAGCAATAGACATGTGAAGAGATGAGGAATTTTCAATTACTTGATCAAATAAGGATATCATATGAAGAAGTCCATGTCACCTTCGTAGACCCTGGACTTCCGGTTATTGTGTTCTTCATTGGCAAAAGTCATCTCGTAAAATGTTTAAGCAAAACATTTCAGAAATTTTTTCACATATCAGGCCATTGAAAACTGAAGCCGACATGGACATGGGGGGGTGTCGAAGTTGAAGTTTCAATAAATAAATTTGTCCCTTCTTTAACCATTTAGACTTTTAGATGAGTTAGTTCAATAGTTAATGCTTCTTCAGTTCTTCGTTAACATTCTAAGAAAACATAATATGGGGCAGGAGATTGTATATAGGCTTTTGCTTCTAAATTGCGTTTCAAATGCAGCTGCTACTTTTATGGGTGCTTCTCTGCGGAGGTTTCATTCATCTACAAGAAAATTAGTTAAGATTAGAGGAAAGGTAGTTGCTGCTGCTGTTCCAGTTGCAACGGCTCCAGTTGAGAAAGTTAAAGTCAGTTCTTAACTCGTCTCTATCTGGTGCTCACAAAGAATTATTTTCTACAGTGAATTAATTTACAATATACAATATACCAAGCTTGATTTTAGAAAATCCCTTGACCAATGTTTCCAGGTATGTACTTCCGACATGGGCTGAATTCGATCTTGGAAGAGCTCCAGTCTACTGGAAAACTAAGAATGGTCTTCCTCCTACTTCAGTATGTGTAATATAAAGCATAATGGTTGAACCCCAACCTTGAGGGGCCCCCACCGACCCTGCCCTGGACCATCGCAGGATGTGTAATATAAAGCATAATGAATTTGAACATTCTTTTCATTTATTGAACTTTGCAGCTGATTATGATAAAATTTGACAGGGAGAAAGGATGAAGCTATCTACAATCCAGCAGCTGGCAAACTTGTTCCCAATGAAGATTTCCGGAATTGCTTTTAATGGTAATGTCTCACTTGCTGTCTTAACTGGGCAATTCGGAACTTCATGTTCTGTCCTGCATTTAGATTAGGATTGAAAATGTATCAAATAATAACTGACCTATTTCTATGAATGTGTTGGTATTAATTACATGGCATTTCTGGATTGATTTTTATCAATAACTTGTGCTCATACTTTGGGAAAGTGTGCAGTGTTTGTAGACAGTTGTATATCTAGTGATGTACTATTTTATGGACGTTCATCAATTCATTGATTTGCAGGAGGTTTCACCCGCCGACCATGTGTGGAGAAGAGCCAAGGGCGATGCTGGAGAAAGTTTGAGGAAAGCTGATCCTCGTACTTACACAATCCAAATAGAATAATGCTACTTGTACATAAAGAGAATCTCATTCCGCTGATTATGACCAAGATATCAGTGATTCTTCACAATTATAGCAGTTTGTTTTCCTTGTATATTTGTTTCCATATTGTAATTGTACATCTACCTCGTATCTTCTGTCTATAAATGAATATCTTCTCACAGCATATTGATTTGAGACATTTCCTTTACATGGTATCAGAGCGAGATGATAATTTGTTGGGCATATAATCACGTAGAAAGGAAAAACAAAGACTTTCAGGATTGCAAATTCTATGATCAACCAATATTCTTACTTGCAGAATAGATCTTATGTTCTAAATATATTAAGAGATTGATGTGCTTGGATTTTTCTTAAGAAACATAAATTACATGCACAGGGCCTTGCACAGGATTTAAGTAAATCTTGGAATTATTGTGGTTCCATCTCAATGAAAATCTTGGGTTTTATTTTTTTTTTACCTTTGGAAATAATCCAGGGCCTTGCACAGGATTTAAGTAAAGATGGTGCATGTGAAAGAGCAATCTTTCCCTGACACAATTATCGTTGCCACTAGATATGCCATGATTGGTAACTATAAGTTGAAAGAGTGAGTGAACTTTTTGTCTATATATTACTTCCCTTTTTGGCTCAATTTTCAGAAACTCATTTTTCATGGAACTTTTTTTCAACCACCTATTTTATTAAATTTTATCAAAATCTACAAAAATATGATATTTAGCTATTTTGTTTTATAATGTACATTGTTTTATATCATATCAAACGAATTTGCGGGTATTGTTATCTCATAACTATCTACGTGCACACTTCAGTTAAATATGAGTGAACTATATGAATTCTTTTTCGTCACTCCATTCCATCGTGTTAGGTTTTGATACCCAATAAATTTCATACGATGATGTTACACGATCGTATTAAATTTTACAAGCTTCGACCGATGTGTGAATTAATTATCAACAACCAAGTTTGAAGACTCGATTCGACTCGAAAAGAAAACAACATAGGCCGTTAGAATAGTTTAAAGAATTAATGTTGTTCATGAACATATATTTACCTATTGGATGAAAATCAACACCTTTTATCTCAACCACTTCCCAATTGATCTTGGCCCACTTCCCATATGTCTTTGGGCTTTGGAAGAAAAATGTGGCTGCCTTATTACTTTTCCATCCTTGTGCTTGCCTTCTTCCATTGGTTTTCTCCTTGCCTTTGTGGTTGAAAATCAACACCATTTATCTTGTCCTCTGTGGGTGAGATTGATAAGCAATCGAGGTGAATATATTGATTGTGAATTGAGTCGTTTGGATTGGTTGCTAGTGGAGAAAGGTAACATGAAACTAAGCTCGAAAATCACCGATTTGAAGATCTTGGAGCGAGCTTTCACGACAATTTGCGTCAGAGCTTCAAGGTGATTGATTTTGGGCCAAAAATCGATCTAAAAGGTGGCTGAAAACGAGTATAAAAAAAAATAAAAAAAATTTGCCTAGTTCAAAAATCAATCTGCTCGGATATGTTTTGTGGCCAAACCACCTACTTGTTGGACGAACGGACACCACCTATGTGCTCATAGACCGAGGTGCACCAAGGTGACCAATGGCAGAGCATGGCGATGGCGGAGACTCCAACGAGCGCGTAGCAGCTTGTGGAGGGCTTTTGAGAAGACAGATTGTTAGAGACAATGAGACGATGGTGTTCGATTTTTGTTTTGGGTAAAATTGTGGTTCTAGATGATTTTACCCTTGGACGTTCGGGTTTCGAGCATTGGTGTTCTTGATGTAGTGGTTTTTGGAGGTTTTATGGCAGATAATCGTGTTCATGAAGTGGTAAATTTGCATCTCTCCTCAAATATGGTTTACTCTGGTAAATTGGCTTATCCCGTTTATATTCTCGCATTAGCGAGTCATCATGTGGGGTAACATTAGGATTTGGATTATTGTGTAGGTTGATCATTGCTTGTGCTAAAATTTAGGAATTATTTGCCCTATTGAAGTGTTGGATTTAATTGCAAGTTGGTAATTGCTTTTATGTTTAATTGTCATTAAGTCGACTCCATTATGTTAGAAACTGAATTATTTTGTTGACATACATTCGTGTTGCATTGATTATTATATTAGAATAACTAGACTTATTCCGTTTGACCATTCCCTTGATATTGAGATCTCGAATATCACGAAACTTTGAGAATCTAGAACGGTGTATAATGTGATTTTAGGATTACTTGATGTGACCTAATTGCGCATTTTTTGTTGTTTTGTTTTTCAATAATGACTTCACATTTTGAAGTGGGAATTTTCAATGGAAAATGGAATTTTTCAATTTGGAAACAAAAGATGAAGAAAATTTTAGTTCAACAAAAAATTTTAAAAGTCATAGATGACAACTTTCCTACTGATTTGACAAAAAAAAAAAAGAAGAATATAATTAATTTGCTTAATCTTCAATTATTTTAAATCTATTTGATGTTGTTTTGAGAAAAAAAAAAAATAGAACACTTGATTCCACAAAAAAAATTTGGAAAAAGTTGAAAGATTTATATTTGCTTAAATCTACTTCTAATAAGCAGTATTTTCTCGAAAGATTTTTCATTATTAAAATGGATCATCCGAAGTTCTTGATGACTATTTGAATGTTTTTAACAAACTTGTTCATAACATTGTTAATTGTGATAAAAATGTGTCTGAAACCTATAATTGCATTATTTTGCTCAATTCTATACCTAATTCATATAGGGAGGTTAAGAATGCAATTATGTATGCTAGGAACACTTTAATACTCGAAATTGTCATAGATTCTCTTAGAAGTAAAGACAGAGAAATTAACTCTAAAAGAATCGATAGGATGAGTGATAAGGTACAATGATGAAAAGTAGAATGGAGTTTAAGCAAATGAGTCTGAGCAAGATTCAAGACAATAGTGATACGAGTAGTGATTCGAATGACGAAGGTGGCAAGAAGATTGGGACAAATCTGATGGTAAATGATATTACAGCTATGGTAAGATTGGACACTTTATAAAGTACCGTCTTAAGAAAAATGATAAATAGAAGGGTAAAGGTGAGAGGTGATGCAAATGTTACTATTGGGTTTAGTGATGACCCTAGTGAGGTTTATTGAGAGTAAACATAGTTTGATCTTTTCTACATGTGTGTGATTGCTTAATTCTGTTACATAGTCATAGAGGATTATATCACGAACTTATGATTGATAGTAATTTACCAATTAGATATGTTTTCGTGACAGTGTAGTGATCATAATGGGAAATGAGAAAAGATATGTGTTCTCGAGGTTCGAGCTACATGGAATGAGATAGGATAAGTGTGGTCATATCTTTCATATGGCTACTTGTGCATTTGTTGCATATGTATTGGTCATTTGATTGATTATCTTGGTCTTGGTCTCTTGTTCTTTATGAACATGTTTGAAAATATATGTGTTATCCTATGTTATATTTTCATCACATATTTATATGCTCTTGATTGATTGCTTCTACTTGGGTGTTTCTTGACCTTAACCCTAGTAAGTACATGGAGCAGGTGTAATATGTATTTCGGGTCCAAAACATGAGGTAATGTCTATGATTTCAATTTATTTAGTTGCCTTGATTATGCAAGTATAAATTTTGTATTTTGGTTGTTATAGGTTAATTGGGTATTAAAATGGAGATTTGTTAGGTTTTGACACCCAATAAGTCTCGGGGCGATGATATTAAACGGACGGATTAAATCTCACGAGCCTCGATCGATAGGTGAATTAATTATCAAAAATCAAGTCTAAAGGCTCGATCTGAAAACAATGTAGATCGTTAGAAGTAATTTAAGGAATTAATGTTACAACACAATCCATATATTTACCTATTTGACGACTCTTATAATCTTGGCCCAATTCCCATATGCCTTGGCCCAATCGATTCTATAGAGTATGTTTGGTAGAGTTTAAAAGTCGATTAAAATTGAAAATATAGCTGTTATTGGTCTCTCTCATCTAATAAAAGTCAACAATAACGGCTAATTTTTCAATTTTAATTCTATTTTAATCTCTACCAAACACACTCCTAGCCTATACTATATATAGCCTCATTTTCATTGATAGGAACCATGTGTGATTTGTGCAAATGAGAGAAACCATCTACTTTGTGCTTTGGAAGAAAAATTGTGGCTAACTTGCTACTTCTCCATCCTTGTGCATGCCTTCTTCCATTGGTTCTGTCCTTGCCTTTATGGCTGAAAATCAACACCATTTATCTTCCCTTCAATGGGTGAGATTGAGAATCAATGTGAATATATTGATTGTGGGGTGGGTCGTTTGGATTGGTTGTTGGTAAAGAAAGATAATGTGAAATTAAGCCTAAAAGTCATCTATTCAAAAATCTTGAAACGAGCTTCCACAACACATCTAGTGAAGAGTTTACTATTGCTTTATCCTTGCTACAACTTATCATGCTCCTAGGGACGGATTGAAGGGGGATTGAGCCGGGCTATAGCCCAATTTAGTCCCCGGCCCTTTTTTTTAGTGTAATTTTTTTTCCTTGTAACAGATTCTTTTTTGTGTAAATTTATTTTTTTCTACGTATTAGCCCAACTTATAATTCGATCTCGGATTCGTCTATGCATGCTCGTTTCAATATAAGTCCCTTTTCTCTTATAAGACGATGATATTGTTTAAATGAAGTAAGTCGCGACCAAAACGTAATTGATCCTTCACAACACGAGAGTATGGTAAAACAATGAAATTCTATGCCCTATCTATTTTGAAGAAGGTCCCGGCTCGGTGGCACGTGATGTTTGTGAACCATCATAATGTTGGAAAATATATGGCA
>CAIGRF010287822.1:0-10022 GCA_903798235.1 Fraxinus ornus | reverse complement strand
TCCTTCAGTTCAAATGCATCACAACAAGCACGAAATCTCTCTGCTTCTTTTCGAGTTCCCATCTTCTTCCAGTCACTTGGTGATTCCGTTCCGGCACTCTTTTTCAGTTCGACTGCTCAAGCTGCAGTTCACTGCCGCTGTATCCTGGGAAACAAGCGCTCGAGTTACTTCGGTAAGGAGGCAAATATTGCTTTAAGGACACTGTGTTGAACACAGGTCCCGGCTCCAAAAACGTCAAATTTATTTTATGTCCGCTGTAATATTTTATTTCTATCCACTGCAATATTTTGTTTCTGTCCACTGCAATACTTTGTTTCTGTCCACTGCAATTGTTTGTTACTTCTTCGAATTCAGTTAACAGTTTACTTACACATAATTCTCCACAAACTTTAAGGTTGCTGGAATTGGGGGAAACTGAACTGAACTCAGTCGAATGAATGTCTATGTTAATTTACAATACCAAATTAACTTGTAACAAACCATCAACATGCTTAACATTCTGCATTTTCGGTCAAACCAAATTATTATTTTAATTAATAACTATTTACAATAAAATACGCGGTGTTGATTGGGTTGTCATTCATGGAATCACAGCCAAGAAACCTACGTGTGAGCTTCAAACTTCATATTTTTACAAAAATTTAATAGCAACAAATTGACGAATAAATTAATCCCACTACCCTTCCATTCCTAACATTACAAGACATGAATATCAAAGAATTAAATATTATTTTTTATAAATTTAAGCCATTCGACATGATTTCTGAAAAGTCAAAAATTGCTTCTGAAATTGAGACGCTTGTTTCGAGGGCGTTTAAATAATTTTCTATACAAACCTCTGTAGAACTACTGCTGGAAGATTAAAGCGCGTCCCAACCTTATGATAATGTCTTATATATTAATGAAAGAAAATAGCAAAAGTGAATAAGGCAAAGTCACTCAACATATTACACAAGCAAAAGAGAAAGCAAAGGCCAGAGGGCGTCTCTCACAAAAGGCTCCTCTTTCACCTTTCTCAAAGTACAGTCTAAAACAATGGAAGGGGATGGAGATGGGGAAGAATTGACCCCATTTTGGCTACAAAGAACCACCAGTCTCCGCCTCCGCCACCGTTTGTCTTCCATCTTTTTCAGCTCTGGACTTGTGGTGATACTTTTGCTGGTAGCAGCTGTTTTCTTCTTGGTTTTTGTAGTTCCGTCCACTCTTTCTTTGAGTGCTCAGATCTTTAGACCAAACAATGTTAAGAAAAGCTGGGATTCTTTGAACGCAGTACTGGTCCTTGCTGCTGTTGTGTTTGGATTTCTTAGCAGAAACAACAATGGAGACAGATACTATGATTATCAAACTTCACCCATTAAACAAAATGAAACCCAGAAATCAAATCCATCAACCCCACATCAATGGTATAATTATTCTACAGATGAAGCCCATAAATCAAACTCAACTACCGCAAATCAATGGTGTGATGATCAATATTTAGATAATGAAAATAAGCTCTACAAAAGTTCCACCATGAGGAGGACTAGTACTTCTTACCCAGATCTACGCGCATTTTCATCAAATTGGACATATGGAGATGATAGCCGACGATTCTACGATGATATACATGTCGATACATATCGGGTTTCTAACAAGAACCAGCTTCATCGCCGCGGCCGGAGCTTAAAAGAAATTGATCGAGAAAGAGAGCAGAATATCGAGAATAGTTATGTTGATACAATTACTGCAAGGCGTCCCAAGGAAGTTTCGAATACCCTGCCACGTCCAGCGATGCCGCCGCCAGCTCAGAAACCGGATATAGAAAAGCCAAAGAGAACATATGAAAGTGTGCGTAAAAAGGAAAGATCAAGAAACTTGGAAAGATCAAAACCGAATACACCTCCTCCTCTTCCTCGGCCGCCGCCGGTGTTGCAGCCAAAGAGCGGCATAAGCGACAGAAAAAAAGGTGGTGCAACGGGCTTGAATTCGCTTTATCATAAGATGAAGAAAAAGCAAAGGCAAAAGAGTGCTGATAATCTGGATTCTCTTTTTCATCAAACTCAAACTCCTGAGCTACATTTCCAACTTCCACAACCGCCACCGCCGCCGCCGCCGCCGCCACCTCCGCCGCCTTCAGCCTTTCACAATATGTTCTCATCCAAGAAATCCAAAAAAAAGGGACATATAATAGTTACTTCACCAAATCCAGCACCAATCCCACCGCCGCCGCCGCCAAAGGCAGAACGTGAGCCAAAACTCAGTGCCCAAATTGTACCATTAACCACCTACAAGCCTCCAGAACTCGTAAAGATGAACAGCTTCGAAAACGCTGATGAGAATTCGAACAGCGGAGGAGAATCGCCACTGATTACTATGCCGCCTCCGCCGCCGTTCTTCAAAGCGCCGACGTGGAAATTTGTGGTACAAGGTGACTACGCGAGGATAGACATCAATGCCAGCTCCCGTAGTGGGTCACCGGAACCTGATGACGTGGATTCTGACATCACACCATCATCCACACAAGGCGGCTATACGTCGCCGTTTCACCTCTCGCCGGCTTTCTGTCCAAGCCCAGACGTGAATTCGAAAGCTGAATCCTTTATTACTAATTTCCGGGCCAAATTGAAGCTCGAAAAAGTCCATTCAATGAACAAAGGAAAAATAGGCTCTTCTAATCTAGGTCCAGGTCCAGGTCCTGGCCCAAGTTAGATCTTTCTCATCGAGTATATCGATGTGCAATATTGTATGAATACTGCTATGAGTAAATGATTTTTTCACAAAAAAACATACAGGAATTTGAAATGAAGGAAAATGATTGAAAGATTGAAGTGGGAAAAATACACACACAAACAGGATTGATGCATTTCAAATTTTTGGCAATCATAGTGTTGTGGTTGGTAGATTCTATGTGGATTGGAATGTTACAGAATGGCTATACAAATACACTCATAAGGTCAACATGAAAAATATAGGTAGTATCGAGATTTAAGGGCTTGGACATCACTTTTTCTTGTAGCTTAAGCTTCACACCGGTGAAATTTCAAAAAAAAACAAACGTAAATTCCTAATGATTTTAGCACAGAAAACGGGGCTATAGGTGATTTAAACCCGCTTCACATCATATCACGAAGAAAACAAACTGAAATTCCTACAAGAGAACGCAATGGTCCAACAGGGTAGAGTCAACTAAAACATGGGACACAACAAGACAATACTATACCACTGCCCAACAAGAGTACCATTCACAGGTTAATTCTACATGTAACAAACACTCAAACAAGAAATTGCCTAACAGAAAAGACAAGGAAGTTTTAACATGAGTACAGATAATAAGATCCATATTCCACATCAAGCACGGGCTCTCTTGTTATTGCATGAAGGACACTTGTACTGCTTGATATGCTCAGCTCTAGCTGGTGTAATCTTCACACACTTGCCATGGAACCACTTCTCGCATACATCACAGCATATCCAGAATTCATCTGATGCATAGTTATCCCCACAAGCACCACACAACGTCTCACCATGTTCCTCATCTTCTTCCTCCTCCAAGCTCTCATCTTCATCTTTTGGCTCTGACTTCGAAAATTTTCCCTGAGATTCAGATGCTCGCTGTTTCCACCAAAAAATGCATAAGTGATGATCACACCAAGAAAGGAAAAAAACTAATGAAAGAGAGATCATAATACAAGTAGACTAGAGGGCGTCCGATAGGGGTGAGTGTTGTTTTCAACTTATCCTGAACTGCAGTTAAAAAATTTAAGGATCAATGTGTTGAGCAGTTAATCAAATAAAAGAATGAGTAGAACCAAAAAGCAGAGTATGCCAATTAGTTCCATTAACATTCATTCATTTCAAATCGCAATCCTTAAGACCTAATAGAGAGATTAAATAATAATTAAGATCCATTAATCAAACATAAACTTTGAGTTGTCACCGTCGTGATTATGATGCCATGAACTCCAAATATTCAACCATTACCAATCAAATAACTTTATCGTGCTCAAAACCGTACCAATTTAGAGTTTGACTTGGATTTGGTGCTACTGTGATTTGAGACCGAAGATTTCTCTTTCTGCTGTTTCTTCGCAGCACCAGTCACAACTTCAAATACTGTGGGAAGATCGTTGATCATGTTGAAAAGTCGCTTCCTGCAACACGAAATATCAGATATGATTTATTAGTCTAAGAAATGGAAAAAAATAAATTCATGAAAATTCCACGAAGTCAAAACAAAGATGATTGAATCTCTGAGCAAAAGGGTCCAAGGGATTAAGTGATTAGAGCTACAGTGTTGTTTCTTCCTATATACGAAATCTTATAAAACAAAGACAACATTGGAAATGTACCTGTCGGCTTTATCGAATCCAAATCTAGCACCAAAATAAAAAGCTGTTGACAGCAACCAAGCATCACTGTGGACTGCAACTAGAGATAACCAGTCTTTTTCTTGCATACCATCTCTAGCAAAGTTGATACCCAGAGCAGGCTCAGGGAGTTCTGGAGGTACTTCTTCAGCAGGCAAATTAACCTCCCACAGCTCATTAGGAAGTCCGTACAAGCACAAATTCTCCTTTTCTGTAGAGCACAGCATGCAATTACTATTACTTGCTTTACCAAAGAAACATAACACATCAGTTTCGGTAAACCAGCAAACAAAAAAGTATCAGATGACTTAAAAATCAGGAAAGAAAATCTTGCATTAAATAATCTAAATGTAACAAACTAAAGCTTTGGAATAAGCTATGATGTAAATGGCCAAACAGGAAAACTTACCCGATAGAGAGCTAAAGATGGATGTTATTACATAAGAAAAAATCTAGAGTGACTATGATAGGAGATAGAAACAATGCACATAATACAACACTTGAAGACAAAAGAAAAATCTCACAAATTCTTAACAGACATTTTTTCTTTTAACTTAAAATAACCTGTTAGAAAAAAACGACCCTCTTTCCATTTTTTTATTTCCAGGTATATTTTAATGATTTCCACAATAAGAATAAAATGAGCTTTGCACCCATAGGGTGTCCTGAGGTGTTATTTCATACAGAAAAATTCACAAAGTGAGGGCCAACTATAGTCATTCTATCATTTCAAGGACAAATAAAGTCCAGGCATTCAAAAAATATTAAATTTACTCATTCATATAATCAGAGATATGCAGAAGTACCACCCTTCACAGTACAAAAGTCAATTAAAAAAGCTAGGAAATAAGAGCACAAGATGCAATGACGGCCAGTATATCCGTAAATACCAACCCACTGTATACACCGAAAATTATCTTAGGATGTTATTGCAAGCATCAAGCAGCTGGCTTGAACAAAATCAAGTTATTGATGGTCACAAAAGAATGCAGATCTCAATGACCAGAATTCTGGTGCAGATAGTAAGAAGGTCTTGGGAGTGATCCCATACAACCTAACAACAGACCACGGAATAAGAAATGTTCTTCAGGAGATAGGAGGAATCAAGTAGCATTAGAAACAGAGCAAAGATACAATAAGCATTGTTGAAGCATTTATGCCCTTGCAGAACAGTGTTTTTGGTTAAAATAGTTGTGTGTGATAATTTAACTAAAACCCTTGTTCGACACATTCTTTCAAAACTCATTTTCAACCACACATTATTCAATAAAATAATATTTTACATCACATCAATAATTTTTCATTACTTTTTAACCACATATTTCTCATCATATCACTATTTAAAATACATTTTTTCCTCAATTATATCCATCAAACACACTCAAAATATTCATTTTAATAGATTTTATAGTATACTAAGCCCTCGTTTGATTTTGACTTTTTAGAAGTGATTTTGTTAGAGAACCTGTGATTAAAAAGTAGGAAAAGTTATGGTCCACATGCAAAATTATTTTATTTGGAGAATAAGTTGATGAAAATGAGTTCGAGGAAAAGTGATTTTGAAAAAATTAATATAAAACAAAGGCTAAAATAAATATATTTTACGAAAGAAAAAATTACGAGATATATAGAATATAATTAATGTTTAGTGAACTAAATATGTAGTTATATAAAAGCACTTTTATAGTTATGTCGCCAAACAATCAATTTAATATTAACGTCACTTTTTGGATTAAGTCAAAATCTCCCCAAGACTCATAGGTAAGCTGCATACAAGTGTCAAACGAATGAATATGAAAATTCCCTAAAAAGTATTTGCATAACAGATGATGTGTGTATTCTCAAGCAGCAACGTACAAACGAAATTAGATAATATGGGGCAGTCATAGCTAGAAAAACATGTAATACAAACTTTCTATCCAGNAAATTAATTGTTGACTTTGACTTAGATTAAAATCTAAATTTTAATTCCTACCAAAAATGGGCTAAAACAAATGACCACCGCCACAAAAGGTAACTGCAGACCATGCCAGCAAGACAAAATTTAAATATCCCACTTGGTTGCCAAATGTCCATGCTCTTTAATGCAATATTAGTGAATGGTGTTCCATGTGTCATAATCCACAATTACTACCTAAACATCTTGCTTTCTTGTACACTAAGCCCTTGTTTGGTGGGGATTAAATTCTGTTTTTTCGTAGATTTTGATAGAAGTTGATGAAATGTGTGGTTGAAAACTTGTGGGACCATAAAATATGAGGTTCAAATTAATTGTTGACTTTGACTTAGATTAAAATCTAAATTTTAATTCCTACCAAAAATGGGCTAAAACAAATGACCACCGCCACAAAAGGTAACTGCAGACCATGCCAGCAAGACAAAATTTAAATATCCCACTTGGTTGCCAAATGTCCATGCTCTTTAATGCAATATTAGTGAATGGTGTTCCATGTGTCATAATCCACAATTACTACCTAAACATCTTGCTTTCTTGTACACTAAGCCCTTGTTTGGTGGGGATTAAATTCTGTTTTTTCGTAGATTTTGATAGAAGTTGATGAAATGTGTGGTTGAAAACTTGTGGGACCATAAAATATGAGGTTAAAATTAATTGTTGACTTTGACTTAGATTAAAATCTAAATTTTAATTCCTACCAAAAATGGGCCAAAACAAATGACCACCGCCACAAAAGGTAACTATTTATTTCAAAATTCATTAAAGAATCTATAAATTTCAAAACAAAACCAGCAAACCCACACAAACAGTTAAATTTGCATTAATTTTGGGAACCACCATCAAGGAAAATTTCTAGAATAATGCTACGTAGACTGCTGATGGTCTGTAGTCAAGTGTCAACTAAATGGCATTAAGTTATAGGACGAAAAATGCAAGCACGGCTTAGGGAGGGGTTTTTCCTTATTTAACTAACATAACATCCATTAAATGTAAGAATATGGGCCCCATTTAATGCCACCTAGACTGCTGACCATCAGCCATCTAGATAAACAACATTACTTAGATTTTTAACTATAGAATTGGATGCATTAATTATAACCATAACGCAAATGAATAATTTTCTGATTAGACATAAAGTATGATCAAATTAAGTAAAACAATCAATACAGGACATTCAAGCAGTTCCCATATTTCAGGTAAAGCAATAGTTAATAGCATGATGTTTGTTTTCCACATGTCCTGTTACACCGCTAGATGTCAAAATAGTGTTACATGCATTATAGTCCTCAATAACCCAACTCCACTGATAAATCTTCGCATTCATTAAAACATTTTATCAAGAGGCAAAATACAAAAAAAATCCCCTCAAAATTCATTCATGAAAACACTTCATCAAGAGGCAAAATACAAAAAAAAATCCCCTTAAAGATTGGTAGCGTCCATATAAAATGAAAGAATAATGATATTCACAATCAATGACTACAGATCCTACATGATAGCTTGTTATTTGAGGTATTAGTTTCCTGTAATTCTATTACCTCAAATAATAAGCTAATATCTCAAATAACAAGCTACGGCATGAGATGACTACTCCAGTCACTAGCCATGAATGACATTACTCAAAATGAAATATCAACAAGAAATTACTCCAAAAATGTACATGTCATTCATATTGAAAATGACGTATCATTTCAAGCCAGGATTTCAAAAATGTACATATCATTCATATTCCAAAATGATATAACATTTCAAGCCAGAAGTTTAAAATTTAGTGCTCAGCTTAAAGCTCTCACCGCATAATTATTTTCAATAAAGCACAGAAAATTAAGATCGCATTAGTATCAATTTTACTGTTACCACAAATATAGCCATTTATCAACAGTCAACTGACATGGAATCATAAAATAAGCACTGCATAGTAAATTGAAAAGAAACAGAAAAATAATTCCCAGTAAAAACTAAGAAAAAACCCTAACCAGGATCACACTGCTGGTAAAATTCTTCAACATCTGCACCGCAAAAATAGCAGGTAAAAAAACCCACATTAGACCAAAGGGAAAAAAATCTCGCACGATAAAAGTGAGAAAAAGTTAAGAATTGAAGAGTGAAAATAAAAAATTTCAAAACACCTGTGGTCAGTGCTTTGATAAGGCCAGTTCGACGACCCTTGAAATCTCTAAATACTTCTTCAACAGTTCGAGGATTGTACAGTCCTCCGTCCATTTTTCCCCAAGTTCAACTTTAAGGTAATAAATAAAAAGATAGGGTACCCTAAAAACCCCGGGAAGTAGAGAAATGGGTTTTAGTGGAAAGACTGAGAGGGAAAGTGAGGGAAGAAAAGAAAATTTTGAAATGAAGGAATGAGAGGAAGAAGAAGAAGAAGAAGAAAAATAGTAGGGAAAATATGAAGATGGGCGGATTTGAATCTAGTGAACATAGACGGGTTTAACTAGATATCAGAATTGGTGACGAGTCCGAGAACACACCCACAGGGTCAGGGTCGCACCCGGCCCCAATTCCTATTGAAATTATACATTCCATTTTTTTAAAAAATATATTTTTTTCTCTTATTTTTAACCATAATTCTTCAATTAAATAATATTATAAATAAATTAAAAAATATATATTTTTTAATCACACACTATTCGTCAACCTAATATTCAAAAATACATTCTTACAAAATAACAAGGCTCAAGCAAAGACTGCTTTCAATTATTTGCCATGTGTGACACTGGGATTTTTTTGAGCCTATGTCTGATTTCCTTCACCTTACTTTAGTTTATTCATAATATTCATTTTCATCGCATTCACGTAAAAAAATATTCTATATATAAACTCAAAAATTTTTCTTACTTTTTAACCACACATTTGTCAAAAAATACTTTTCGAAACTATGTTTTTTAAATTTTAAGGACACCAAACAGGGGTCGAGTCTCATGTTTTTTAAGAATATATTTTGTAATAGTAATTTTGTAGAGAATGTGTGTAAAAGAAAAAATTATTTTATTGCAGTAATGTGTTATCGAAATGAGTCGAGGAAGAAATAAAATTTTAAAAAATATGACTCAAGCATGGACTAAACCACAAAGAATGGGTTAAAAATATTGTGGATCGCTCAACTTTGAGCAAAGGTGGATTGATTGCATGAAATTAAATATGGGTGACTTGGATATAATTAGACGATTTTAACCATAAAGTAATTTTCTTAATCATCCTTTGTCGAGCTCATTTTCGAGAATAGTTACATCTCGATCACTCATCTTTGATTTTATGCAATTAAATTACCCAACTTCTATTCGCTTGCAAAGTTGAATATTATTTGCTTGTGAATCTAACTAGTACGACAATTGTCGACAGGGATGGCAACGGACAACCATTTTCATTCTCTATCACATCAAGTATTTTTGTCTACTTGTCCCGTTCCCATACTGGATTAAAAGGTTACTGCACCCATTATCACACTATTTATTTATTTTTAAATGTTTTTAGTTGATGAAAATCATTACTTTTATCCAAATTGTAGAACAAAGCATGTTTTATTGTACTCATCCAAGGCCATGCTAGCCCCCTATGATAGATTGGAGAAGATTTTAATTTGAATTATTGTACTCATGTTGGTCCCCAACCTATAGGGTGGTGCCTATGTTCGTCCAGGGACGTTTATTATTTTTCCTTCTAATCATCATCAAAAATTACTTTATGGGTTTTTCTACTTTGGC
>CAIGRF010287807.1:16872-26941 GCA_903798235.1 Fraxinus ornus | reverse complement strand
CTTGAACTTTGCATCATGAGAAAGTTCAACATGAACGAATGGAGTTTCCATAGCGCTAGAGGCCAACAGGTGAACCTCAGGAGATAGGGTGGCTCCAACATCATCTTCATGAGTCTCCCAAAAGTCCATGTTCCATTCGGGGTTAAAATTTTTGATAATATCAAGTACTTTATTTTTCCCTTCCAACATAGCATCCTTAATCAACTACGCCTTGTGCTCAGCCACTTTAGAAATGTTAGATTCTGCAATGGATAATCTTATCTCATTACTTTCCTATTCACTGCGAAGCGATGCTAACTCATTCCTAACAAATCAAGTTCCTTGGAAGTTGCACCTTGCTTAGACAAAGTGGAGTGAAACTCTCCCCTAAGGTGCAAAACTTCGCATTCAGACCTAGTGACATAAGTTGCTTGATTGACCTTGGTTAATTCAAGGTCCGAAGAGATCTTCTTTGCTTCGGCTACTAAAGAAGCTTCCCTCGTAGCTAACGCGTTGACACCTTTAATCATTTCCTTATATTTGGCTCACTTGCCCTCGGCCTCCCTCAGTTTCTTCTAAAAAAGGGAAAATTGAAGCCAAGGTACCAAACCTTTCAATACTAAAAGTCTTGACACAAACCTTTTATTTGTGCCACCATAGGTACCAAATCTTTAAAAATTTGTAGCTCAAATTCAAAATGACAATTTTCGTCAGTTTGATTAATCATCATTTTGACTCCAGAAGTCAGTAGTTGACCCCAAAATTAAAAAATTAATAATTTTCCCCAAATAATGCAAGGTCATTTTGGACATAACACACTTCCTCTTTTAAGTCAAAAATAATAATTAAAAAAAAAACCACAACCTTTACCTCCACCTCCACCCCCATCTCCTTCATCCCCAAACCCCTTCCCCCAATACCAAAATCTCCCCCACCCAGTTGCCGACTGCCACCGTCGACACCATCGTCTCAACTCCTGGCTCAACATCGCCTCAAAATCAATCACTACCACCTCAAAACCAACAGCTCCCTCTCGCAACTGAAGAAAACCCATTTCACTTCTATCAAAACCAGTTTTTATACTCGCATATGCCGAAATACTCAACTACAATTGCCCAATCTAAAAACTGAAAATAATCTCTTTCAATGGAATTTTTTGGGTTCTGATGGAATGTTGGCATTCTCAACTTTCGAGTTTTGATTCCCTTTAATTTGTCGTAAAAATTCTCCAAACCCAGTATGAAAAGAAGAAAGAGTGCAAGACTAGAAAGAAGACTCACGCTCTCGGGCAAACAGTAGCCACGATTAATGGAATTAGCATAGTCTAGCCATCTTCATGTTTTCTCACCAATATATTACCAACATGCCTATCTACATTTGTCATCCTCATATATAAGATTGCAATTTTACCCTCAGCTTAGCTGGAAAAGCAGTAGGATCCATATCATTACAACTTCCATTGTTCTCTACGAACATTTGCAAGAACCCAATCTTGACATTTACACTTTCAGGATTATTAAACCTTATATGTAGGCACGTAACCAGAATTGTTGGAGAAACCCTGGAGAACCCCAAACTTCATAAGAAAATGAGCATCCATCACATTTCGATGATCTAATAGGTAGATAGCACACTCCCTAAATGCACCTTCACCCACTCGTGTCCCATTCTTCAACTCTTCGCCACCTTCTGACAAAGGCAACCCTCGAGGGTTATTGACAGCCATGTTCCTCATTAATAGGCTTCAAGACCGATAAATATCTAGTCTTCAATTATCTAGCATAAAATATGCTCCCCGGTACCTCTATTTATTCTTCACTGGAATCCCTAATATTTTAGTATTGGGCGGAGTGGTTTTGGTTTGGGGTGAGGAGGTTGGAGAAGAAGAAGATGGGGGGGTAGAGAGTGATATTAAAGAAAGAGAAAATAATATGAAAAAATGGTAAAAAGGGATTCTAATACCCATATCTATTGATTGCTTATGGATAGCTTTGCAATCATGGAGATGATGATCTGCAGTTTGAAATTGTCCAGGGAATAGCAATTCTATGATTGAAGTGACACCGAAGTGATCTCGAATTTCATCTAGATCCTTCTCCATAATATTAGTAAAAATCTCTGAGGGCTCAAAGACCTCTCTATCACTAATATTCTCTTCCGAGTCATTCAAAGGTCTGTAAACCTCATTGACCCTAGACGGAGAACTATCCCCGCATTAGAAAATTCTGGATTAGTCCCGAAAGTAGATGGATTTGCTCCAAAATAAGACTGCACCTCAGCATGCTGAGATCCTTCAGAAGAAGAAGGTACACCTGGGAAAGAAAACCTAAGTCTAGAACTTCAAACTTCAGAGTCCTATGATATATTTTGGGAGTTGCTCTAAGAATATATGGTGACAAAGAAAATCACGAAGGCTAAACGATGGTGGAACATGAAGAAAAGTTATGAAGACAATTAGAAATGCTAAAGAAAAGATGTCTAACATAAATAATGTAAAAGGTTACTAACCTAGAAATATGCATGTAGCCTAAGCAAATAATTGCGGCAATTATAGCATGTCCCTTTAGTATGGCCTACATCACCCACAATAAAGAGATATGCACAAAAACTAGCGCTCATAATCATAAAAGTACAAGAAGTCCTAGATTTAATATGAATAGTCAAATTGGATTTCGGGAACTATTTGTTGTACCATAAAATGCGAATTACGAACATATTGTAAACGCTTGTGAAGCATATAGAAACAAGTGATGGAAGCCCAAGCATGAAAGGTTTGCATAAAGTTAGCAAACCTTTTTCCCATCCAAGCTGGCTACATGTTGTTAACAAAAAATACATGCAAGTAAAAAAAAACGTGATACTCTTAACAGAACTGATTATGAGCTAGTCAATAAAGAACGACAATCTGTCATGTTCCTAAGTGACCAAAATACCCCAAAGCGTTTAGGAAATCTATAAATATCCATGCACTTCAAATATTTTCCTCTTAAATAGCTATTTTCCCTCTTACTCCAAGTTTGAGTATCGAAACTAGTGAGATTAGGAGAAGATCATAATTAGGTGAAAGGATTTGTTGATTCGTTTTTACCATCAAATACCCGCATCAATGATGACCCATGGCTTTGCATCGATGCTGCGGTGGGTGTTTTAGTTTTGGTATCACTAGATCTCCATGGCCGAGGACAACCAAGAAAATACCACTTTCATCATTGACCGCAATACATTCTATTACACAACAATGTGCTTCTAGCTCAAAAATTCTATACCCTCTTACCAAAGAATGGTTAATAAGTTGCTTGCTGTTTAGTAGGAATGAACTTATAGGCTTTTATCGATGATATGGTGTTGAAAATTGCTTGATTTGCAGACCGTATTGCTAACTTTCTAGAATAGTTTGGCATAGCAAATGGAGAGAAGTAAAAGTATTCAAATTGACTAATGATTGTGAGATTTTCCTTGTTAATTTGAAGTGAAGACTACGAGAATCCCCGATCTAACATACGCCACTTTTTAAAATGTTCTTGTGTTGTAGACCACGATATAAGTAGTTGTTGATAGCATACATTTATTCAGAAATTCCTAAAAAATAGAAGGCCCTCTTTTATGTTAGCCGGGTATTTTAAGGGGATAGAAACTCATATAACCTTGCCGAAGAGATGATCTTAAACTTGGTTATAGTGGCAAGAAATTTAGGCTTCAATTATCTAGCTCCCTAAAATGTGGTCGTGACAAATAAAAAAATCATGCAGATCACTTTAGTTGAATTGGGGTTCTAGGGAGCAATGAGTTTGTTACGCCTCGTAATCGAGGCTCGAAATGAATCCTACATGGCATCCCACATGGCTACTCAAGGATGAAGCCTTATTGCCCACCCTTAGATTGTTTGAGTTGGATGCTTAGCTTTGGATTTAGATTTGTGTATTTTTTATTGTTCTTAATTATGAAACCTCATTTATAGATGTCTCCAGTGCTAGAACATTTTTGTCTTGTATTATAAAGTTTCACCTATACCCAAATCGGAATATTTTGTCAACTAGTGATCCTTCCAAACCTGTTGGATTTATCTTGTCAGGACACTAGTGGACTCGACATCTATTGTGCATACAAAAATCGAGGTCAACAGATTGACGTTGTCTGTGAAAAACACCACCATAACAACGAACATTCCTGTGGAGAAAGCTTATCAAAAAATTGTTGGGGGCATCCTCCTTGATAAAGGATTTGTTCTTAAAAAAAGAACAAGTGGAAGCCCCAAGACAAAGAGTTGAAATTTGCAACAATTCAGTCAATTGGTGCCTTTTGAAAAGGGAATATCTGAAGATAAAAATATATCTTGAAAAATCTTTGCTTTTTTTTTTTTGAAGGAGAGACATTTTGGAAAATGAGTTCAGATAATAATTACACCTAGAATGATGAGAAAAAACCCTGAAGAAGAGATTCTAGCTCCAGCAGGTCAGGGACGACCTTACCACCATCATAGGCGAGATGGGATGAGAGTTGCTGCCCTACTCACCTGGGAAATAGTGACCATTCTGTTAACATGAGGGACATCACCCGCCAGAACATGGCCATAAGAACTCCTTAGGCAAATGCAAGGCCAAGAGGGTCAACCAATTCTCCCTTATGCATACCAAGAACACTATATCAAAGAGGATGAAGGACAGAGCAAAAGAGCTCCATGGATCCCATCAATATGCGAGAGATGTAGCCCCTTGGAAAATGAGGTGGGGGTGGACATCTCCTTGACTTATGCTTTTGGTTGACCTATTGAGGCCTTCATTAAACATGGAGGACAACTTTCCTCCAGAATATAAGCCGAAACATATGCCCCAAAGGTTTACTAGTGTGTTCGATAGACTTAGACCGACAAGACATAGAAATAGGCCATTTCAGCATCCTCAAGGGCCTAGAAATAGACCTCAACCACATCTCTCTTTACTAGGTTGCATTAAGAAAGGCAAGACCATGCTCCGCGAAATATTCCGCCTAGAAATAAGAGCCAAATGAGGAAGGAAGATGCAAGAAATTAGGTTGGTCAATCTCATCCACTTCCCAGATACTAAGTCGATGACTCAGATGAACCATAAAGGTCCTGTGACCTCGATGATGATGGTGACATTGTCACAAGGATTGAGAGATGCTCTTATCTCAAGTCACTATGTACCACCAAAAATATCGAATCATGATGGGAAAGGTGAAATGCCAAGCATTTGAATAACTATAAAATCCATGAGTTTAAGGGGTGCCTCTTTCGTTGTCAAATGTAGAACCTTCCACTTGACTTTAAGTAGAGCAACCAAAATTTGGTACTACAGAATACTAGCTGGGAGTATTAGAAGCTGGTCAGACTTTAAAAGCACCTTCTTGAAATGACTCGCAACAAGTAAAGAATGAAAAACTCCTTTCCAGCACCTCCAGGACATGAGACAAAAGTCTGGGGAGACATCGAAGAGTTTTCTAGTCCGTTTTACTGATGAAATGACATATTATGTGCAAGTCACTGATATGGAGGCACAGTTAGCCTTGAGAGGAGGACTTAACATGAATACCCACTTTTGGAGGGATGTACAGAATCATGATCCCTCTAGCAATGATACTTTGTAAAAGACAATGAGACGCAAAATCATTAACGAAAAGTTGATTGATAATCGCAACAGTGCCCCCTCAGAAGGCAACGGAAAAGGGCCATCTCCCATCGGATGGACCCAATAGTGGAATCAGGTTATCCTTACGGTTGCCCTAAATTTAGGCCAAGCACTAGCCATTGCTATACTGAATGAGGTGCCTACGTTGACTTACGAAGACATAGACCCTAGCCCCGTATAGCAAAGTAGATCTAGGCAGCAGACTCCCTAAAGAGTGCGAGGTTTTGGGCCTAGAAATAGGTCTGATGTATCCCTTTACTACAATTATCATCACTCATATAATCACGATACGGTCGATTGTAGAGATATTGCCCAACACCGGATCTAATCAATTCTCGAGTTAACCAAAGAAATCATCATCCTCCTCAAATGGATTTGTCCCTGCCTAGGTAAACCCAACAACCCAGGCACGATGAGGTGAGATGATCCCACTGAGATGCCTCTCCTGATGATGAGAGAGCGCGATAGAGAAAGGTCTAGGGAAGGGCAAAGGCAACCTATGGATCTCCCGACAGATGTAAATAATGTACCCATTCAGAAAATAAACACGATATTTGGGGGACTTATGTTGGCGGTATAACCAGGAACGCCCAAATGAACTATACAAGGGACAAAAGACCCCCTAATGGCTAGTTACATAGTCGATAGTAATTCCTTATATCACCTTCACCCAAAAAAAGGCCATGGATGTGCACTATCCCCATTGTGATGCCCTTGTAGTAAAGGTAGTAGTGGCCTTCAATGGATTGAAACAGATGATAGTAGAAAACGAGATGAAGCTCTGTCAACATCCTATTTGGAGCTACCTTCGATAAGATGATTGTGGATCACGAATTGACCCCCATAAACACCCTGACCATGGTACAGTCAGGGTTAGAGGTGATCAGATAGGAGTACGAAAGTGCTACCTAAACTCCACGAGGAAAGTTGAGCCTAAGTATGTCAATGTGGTGTTAATGAACATTGACATGATCGATGTTTTTGAAGGACAAACCTATAGACAAGGTGAAGACATTGAAATGACTGGCGCCCCTGAATAAGGGGTTATATTTGACGAGTTGGACCTTTGCATCATTGAGTCCAAATTTTGAATAACTCCAGTAGAAGAACTGGAGAGCTTCTCGATGGATCTTCAATAGCTAAGGCCTTACACATGGAAAATGACCTTCCACCTGAGGCTAAAGCGAAGGTTAAATGCTTTTTATGAAAATATCTGGATGTCTTTACTTGGAGGCATGGGAACATGGTGGGCATCGACCCAAAGGTCAGCTTCCACCACCTGAAGCATCGAAAAATATGAAGCTCTAGAAGAAGAATTGTAGAAGTTGATAAGCAACGATTTCATCAGGGAAGCCACTTATCCAAAGTGGATTTCCAATCCAGTCTTGGTTAAAAAGCACAATATCGAATCTTGAGGGTACGCATTGACTTCTCCAACCTCAGCCAATCTTGTCCTAAGGACAACTTCCCTTTCCTAAAGATAGAACAACTTGTGGATTCCAACGCGGCACCCACTCAA
Organism: Fraxinus ornus; assembly: GCA_903798235.1. NCBI lineage: Eukaryota > Viridiplantae > Streptophyta > Magnoliopsida > Lamiales > Oleaceae > Fraxinus > Fraxinus ornus. The sequence continues at coordinate 19,798 of CAIGRF010287807.1, read as the reverse complement.
GCTACAATCAAAGTCACATGTACCCAGTCGATGAAAAGAATACCTCATTCATCACTAATAGAGGTCTCTATTGTTATAAAGTGATGTTCTTTAGGTTGAAAAATGGGGGGACTACTTATCAGAGACTTGTCAACAAGATGTTTACTGACCTCATGGCGAGACTCTAGAGGTTTACGTGACTGATATGCTCGTGAAGAGCTTGAAAACGAAGGATCGTGTGAAGCACCTCGATGAAAACTTTCCAAGTCTTTAGGAGATATTGGATGAGGTTGAACCCTTTAAATGTGTGTTTGGTGTCACCTCTAGAAAGTTTTTAAGTTACACGATCAACCAAAGAGGCTTAGAAGCCAACCCAGAGAAGATCAAGGCCTTAACTGAAATGAGGTCCTATAAAAAAACCAAAAGAGGTGCATAGCCTAACCGAGTGCGTGGCAGCTTTGAGTCGCTTCGTCTCGAAAGCCATTGACAAGTGCCTCGCATTCCTTAAGATACTCAAGAGAGGAAAGAAATTCCAATGGACGAAGGAGTGTGAAGAGGCCTTCCAAGGTTTGAAGAAGCTTTTAGAGCAGGTCCCCCTCCTCTCAAAACCTAAGGTTGATGAGCCCCTACAACTCTACTTGGTCATATCTAAAGAAACCATTAGTTTAGTTCTTATAAAAGAAGAAGGTAACCACCAACTTCCTGTCTATTATGTTAGTAAAGCGAGCTATAGGCGGAGACCCACTACCTGGACATGGAGAAGCTAGGTCTCTCCCTTGTTAATGCTTCTAGAAAGTTGAGGCCATACTTCTAAGCTCATAGCATGCATGTACTAACCAATTTCCCACTTAAGCAACTGCTTCAGAAGGCTGATGCCTCCCATGTAGAACTTAGTCGATGAAGCGGGTTGTAGAGCTTAGTAGATATAGTACTGTCTTTGAAGGAAGAATCTCTATCAAGGGTCAAGTCATTGCTTACTTTGTGGCAGAATTAACCAATGTCTCAAAAATTGAAGAAGTGATGGAACCTGCAAAGCTCCCATATAGAACTTATTTGCAAATGGTTCCTTTGTAGATACATGGTCAAGGAAAGCGTAGTTATGGTTAGCCCACAAGGTTACAAGCTGAACTGCGTTGCGAGACTCTGATTTAAGCCCACCAATAATGTGGCAAAGTGTGAGGCTCTCCTAGCCAGCCTTAGATTGGCTAAAGAGATGCAAGTGAAGAAGCTCTCATTAGTAGTGATTCCCAACTAATAGTTAGCCAAGTTAATGACAACCTTACCACAAGGGACAAAGGTATGGCTGCATACCTCAAGGTAGTCATGGATCTTTTTCCGTCCTTCGAAAAGTTTTCGAAAAATGCAAACATCGATGCTTTGTCAAAGTTGGCTAATAATAAAGATTCTGAACTACTCACGATGGTACCTATCGAGCACTTCCCTAGACCCTCTACAGATAAGGGAGAAGGAGTAATGTGGGTAGAATGCACGCTCTCCTAGATGTAGCCCATAATAGCTTTCCTCAAGGATCGGATCCTACCTAGTGACAAGGAACTCGTTTTTCAAGATAATGTGTTCTACAAGGGAGGCTTCTCCTTGTCCCTCTTCCAATGCACAGGATGGGATGAAGCTATATATGCCCTCTGTGAAATCCACAGAGGTATTTACAATTGCGCTAGAAGACCAACGTTGGCGCAAAATGTGTTAAGTCAAGGATAATACCTGCCTACCTTGAAAAACGATGCAATTCAATTTGTACGGAAATGCGGATAAGTGCCAACGTTTCTCTACCATTCAAAGATAACCTTCTCAAGAGCTAAAGGAAGAGGTAGTACAAGTTTTACGATCATCGCCATTGATTACTTTACTAAATGGGTGAAAGTCGAGCCTCTGGCTAAAATCACATAAGCTAACACTTCCAAATTCTTGTAGAAGAATATCATATGACAATTTGGGATCCCCCATTCGATTGTATCGCACAATGTGCTACAATTTGACAACATAAAGGTGAGTGACCTATGTGAAGAACTTGAGATCAAGAGACACTTCTCTACACCTCACCACCCCAAGCAAATTGCCAGAGGCTACTAACAAAACCATCAAGTACACCTTAAAAATGATAGTTGATGCCTCCAAGGGAGTATGTGTCGATGAACTACCCTAGGTAATATGGGCTGGCCACAAGCCAAACTGCCACTAGAGAAACCCCCTTTCCATGGCTATGAGCCTGGTGGAAGTTGGATTACCTTATTCTTGTCGGTTGCACTTCAACAAAATGTCCATTGATATATTGAGAAAATGTGAACTTGACTTTCTCGATGAAAGGAGAAGTGAGTCTCAAATGAAATTTGCCATCTATTAAAGGAAAATGACTCGTTACTAGAATGCAAAAATGAAGAAGTCATGACATGTAAATGACCTGGCGCTGTGGAGAGTTTTCCTTTTCTCGAAGAAGCACCTTAGAAATATACTACTAATGAATACATTCCGTTTAGTTAGAAAATCTTTCTCAGCCTATGTGATGTTCCTGTTAATGCAATAAAGTATGTTTTGTTAAAAAAAAAAAAAAACTAAAACAATATGCCTTCTATGACGAAGCTAAACGTCATGAGAAAAACACTTGTACGGATGGACCATCTACCATGTAGGAAATGTGGGCATCTAAGGTTGGATCCGAAAGGGACCTCCTAATTTTTCAAAGCGTACTTCATATGCCTCCCATGACGAAGCTAAGCATCATGAGAAAAACGCCTGCATTGGTGAACTATCCACCATGTAGGAAAGCATAGATGTCTTGGAGAAAGGTTGGATCCCAAAGGGGACCTCTTCCTAATTCTCCAAAGCGTACATCATATGCTTCCCATGATGAAGCTGAACATCATGGGAGAAGTCCCTACATCGATGAACCATCCATCATAAATGGAAGTATGGGCACCTCGGAGAAGGG
>CAIGRF010287748.1:18363-33293 GCA_903798235.1 Fraxinus ornus | reverse complement strand
TTAGACATAATTAACCTGTGACTTGTTGCTTGTTAATTAAATTGATAATTCCGCATTTACACCTAATGACCCCCCTCTATGTGTAGTTGGGTCGAATCTTGCAGTTCTCAAATATGTTTCTAACTATTATTTCTATTATGATAAACTGTGACATGTTATTAACTTAACTAATGCATTTGCAACAGAATTGATTAAAAATATGGCTCATGTTTCACCATTATCAAGTTTTGCAAAAATCGCAAGCTTTTAGCTCTTCAATGAAAAACTAATGTAGTTTGCACGTGGAGGGGTATTGATTATGTGGAGTCAGGAACGGTTTGTGAAATGGAGGCAGGTTTTTTGGAAAAATAGGGACAAATTGGTTACTCTATATAAATTCTTTAGACAAGATACTATATGTAAATGAGATTAGAGAATTAGAGTGTCATAGGCCGGCTGGAGGAGGTGAAAGAACAGTATTGGCATCGAAGGTTGTGGAAGGAGTGGCTTGCAGAAGGCATCCAGTAGGTGGGTGAAGAATGCTATATTGTACCTCTGGAAAATTGGTGGCGGAGATTCTTAAAGGAAATATTGTAAACGGGTCTTCAAGGACTAGTGGGTTTCATTACCACAGTCGTTTTCAATGATTGGACCGTGTACTAATGTGCTGGAGGCTTGCGAGCTTATAGAGACGTCTGAGCTGTGCGATGTAGAATGTAGTAAGATGGACTTTTTGCCTATTGATTGGGACATTATTCTAAGTATTCCTCTCAATCAGGATGGGGAACGGACATATTGATTTGGCATTTTGAAAAGGTGTGTAATTAGTAAATAGTAGGTATAGGTACCTTCTAAAATCAAAGGATTTTGATGTTGGGTCAAGTGACAGAAAGGGGTTGGTGGTAAAAAATATGGTCTTTGGAAGTCCTGCCCAAAGTTTGTATCTTTCTTTGGCTGAGTTTTCCATGGGGCTCTTCCTATACTCAGTAATTTGATAGCAAGAAAGATTGGCAACTTACTCAATGCTTCTGATGTGGAGAGATGGAAACATGTCAAAGAAGGATATATTTTCAGGTATCTTCTTTTAATCTAATAGATACACTTTCTAAAGCTAATATCATTGTTCACCCTTAAAAGAATGGAATTTACAATAATTGATCCTATATACTTGATGTAATTCTGCTCTAATTATTCAATGGAAACTCGTGCCAACATTGCCTCTCAAGTTAGTGTGTAGATATCTCTAATGCTCAACTTATCAAGTGAGTTGTGCAAAACTTTGCTAGAAACAACCTTTGTAACTATATCAATCAGTTCAGATTTGGCAAATAGAAATTGAATTTTCTTGGTTTCAATATTTTAATTGATGAAATGCCTATCCACTTCAACATGTTTAGTACGATCATGCTGGACCAAATTATGAGAAATATCAATTGCTGCCATATTATCACAAAACAAGTTCATTTCACATCTAAGGGTGAAGCCAATCTCGACCAATGGTCTTTTAAGCCAATGAAGTTCACAAAGTCCTTTTTCCATTCCTATAAACTCGGCTTCAGCATTGGATAATGCCACTACCTTTTTTTATTGCTCCATCATGTGACCAAAATGCTTCCTACGAAGGTAAAGTAGTCAAGTATGGACTTTTCATTAGAAACATTCCCCTGCCAATCTACGTTAACCATGAACATTGAGATGATTATTCTTAGAGATCATATGACCTTTTCTAGGAGTAGATTTCCAATAACGAAGTACCCAAAGTATTGCATCCATATAATCTTCACTAGGACAATACATAAACTAACTTACTATGCTTACAACTTAAGTAATATCGGGTGAGTATGGGATAAATCGATTAGCTTACCAACTAATCTTTGATATCTTTCTTTATTATTTGGTACTTGATATGAATACTCTCCAAGTTTGTGGTTCTGAATAATTGGAGCATCAGCTGGCTTACAATCAAGTCCCACTTCGGATAGTAAATCTAGCACATATTTCCTTTGAAAAAGAAATATACGTTGTCTTGATCTAGCTACTTCAATTCCCAAATAATATTTGAGCGCTCCAAGATTCTTCACTTCAAATTTAGTGATCAATTGCTCTTGGAGTCTAGATATCTCTTCCATGTTATTCCCAGCTGTCATAATCATGTTATCTATATAGATTATTATTATAGTTGATATCTTTCGCAATTAATGTTTCTGGAATAGAGTATGGTCTGAGTTACTTTGTTAGAAACCATATTTATGATAGCCAAGCTAAATAGTCCAAACCATGCACAATGTGATTGTTTTATTCCATAAAATGTTGTTTGCAACTTACACACACCCTCAATCTTTGGTAATATTACAATGGTTGAATATCCATGTAAACCTCATCTTCGATATCACCATGAAAAAAGAGCATTGTTTACGCCAAATTGACGTAAAACCTAACCTAAATTTGCTGCAAATATGGGGAAAGATAAGCAGGCATTAGGAGGTTGGACCATAGCCTATGATGAGGTTGGTGTATAATGTAGTAGTGCTGCTATCTAGGGTGATAGTGGGTTGAGGGAGAGACTGACTTGGCCATCACTGGTTGAGGAAACTTGAAATTGAATATGGAAATGACTATTAAGATGGTAGAATGGTTTGTGGGAGAGAGAAGGTGAGGGTGAGGGTGATTCGTGTTAAGGAATGAGCAATAGTGGCAGTATTCTCATCTCAAATATTTGGATTTTTTCAATGGTAGGCATGGCAACATTGGCCGTCAAAGAAGGACTCTATTTTTCTCAAAAACTTGTCGAAACTCTATATTAGGTTTTGATATCCAATAAATTCGGGAGATGATTTATAACGACGCCTAATAATTTTATTGACACCATAGTGCTTACCAATTCACTTAGGATGGCTCATTTGTGAGTTAGTCATTTGTTGTTTAGGTTTGGGGAGTAATATGTGTGTTATCCCAACTAATTGGTTAGTTATTATTTTTCTTGGCCCATTTAAAGTCATTGGCCCAAGTTCGGAAACTAACTTAATGCTATATACATCCATTGCCTTCTTTTTGGGCAACCGTAAGTTAATGTGGTAGTATGAAGAGAAAACACGAGGTAGTCGACTTGGGGAAAATGTGAGTTCAACCTTTGCTTCTTCTATTCTTTCCCTCCTTTGTGGATGCACATTAATCACCATAATTATATCCTTTGTTGGTATTGGAAAGAGGGCAACCAATTCAAAAGTTGTAGGTCCAACCTTACCCTCGATTAGTGTTCATTTTGATGGTTTTTTTTTAGCCCAATTCTAGATTCCTCGGAGCTCCCATACAACAAATTATATCAGAGCTTGTATTGTTGAGAAATCAGTAATTTTTTGGAACAAGTTCGATGGTAAGCGATCCTACAACTCTGGTAAGATTGGATACTTTATGATAGACTATCTTAAGAAGAAAGATAAGCAGAAGGGTAAGGTGAGAGGTGAGGCAAATGTTGCTATTAGGTCTAGTGATAATCCTAGTGAGATTTATTGAGGGTACCTTGTTATTACATGTGCATCTGTATGTAATCAATTATGTATGTGTAATTGCTTAATTATGTTACATGATTATATATTATATTTCAATATGTTTGATATGTGAATTTTCATAAATTTGAGAGCAATCTGGTTACTTTGTGTAATGTGTTTGCATGCATAGTGGGTTGAGATGCATTAGCAGTAAGTGTGATGTGTGTTTATTGGTGATTTGGAGTATAGAGGCCTAAAGGTGTATTGATGATATGTACTGAAGATGTGAAGAGTAATATTTAGATCACGAGTGAATAGGTGATTAAATATTGGAATCCTCTAACTATCAAGACTCTGATAAGATGAAGTGTCAGAGTGACACTTCTATTGGGTGGAGACTCATTATCCACTTAGGTTGAAAGAAGTGAGGTGGTGACAAAGAATTATCTCATGGACTTAGGATCTATAGTAGTTACTAATTAGACATGAGTTAGTAACCAGTCCAGTGAGTATGGTGGGAGATGAGAGGAGATATGTGTTCTCGAGGTACAAGCAACACAGAATGAGATATGATGATTGTGGTGAGATCTTTTCGTGGGTCATTTATACATTTGTTGTATATGTGTTAGTCATTTGTTTGATTAACTTGGTGTTAGTCTGATGTTCTTTGTGAGTATGTTCGAAAGAGCTGCGTGTTATCCTATATTATATCTTCATCGCATGTTTATTTACTCTTGATTGATTACTGTGATTATCTATTACTAATTGGGTGTTTTTTACCTTAGTCATGGTGAGTATATGAAGCAGGTGTAGTGCGTATTTCGAATTCGAGGCACGAGGTAATGTCTGTGATTCTAATTTTATTGGTTACCTTAATTATGCAAGTATAAAATTTGTATTTCATTTACTTGTATGTTGTTTGGTTATCAAGTTGGAGATTTTTCGTGTTTTGATACCCAATAAATTCGGACGATGATTTAAAACGATGTCTGATAATTTTATTGAACCATACTGTTTGGCTCGGCCTGAAAACAACCAATTAACTTAGGATGGCCCCCAGCTAATTGGTTAGTTGTTATTTGTCTTGTCCCATTTAAAGTCTTTAGCCCAAGTTTGGAATCTAACCTAATGCCATATACATCCATTGTCTTCATTTTACGCAACCGTGAGTTAATGTGCTAACTTGGGGGAATGTGAGTTCAACCATTGCTTCTTCAATTCTCTCCCTACTTTGTGGGTGTGCACATTAATCACCATAGTTCTATCCTTTGTGGGTGTTGGAAAGAAGGCAACCAAGTGCAAAGTTGTAGGTCGAGCCTTAGCCTTGGTCGGTATTTATTTTGATTGTTTTTCTGAGCCCGGATTCTAGATTTCTCAAATTTTTCGCCAGCAATCTATTTTTTCAATGTAATGCATATCACTTTGTACATGTTAAAATCCAAGAGAAATCTTGATTTCGGGCTCATAAAAACCATCCAACGAATACTACCCGAAAAGTTTGACCCAAACCAAACCAACACTTTGGTTGTCACAAGAACTCACCCCACTAAGGAGACTATGGTGGTGGTATATGCAATCTACAAAGGAATGATAACGTGAAGGAAGACACCAAAAAGCTCCAAGCTCCCAAACTCCAAGGAAGAAGCACATTCCACAACTGGAAGAAGAAGTACAATATATGGATGCATTAGGTTACTAAATTTGGGCATAACTTATCCTTTTAAATGGGATAAAAATATCTCTCCAAATGGAACAAGTTAATGGACCAACAATAATCCAAAGTCATACACTAATCAAACCACCAATCCAACTCCAACTTGGGCCCTCCAAAAGTGTAGTAGTTTTCGGGTCGAGTCAAGTCAATAATGTCCATAAATTATTTGACATCTATTTTAAGTCACCGCCTAGATTTATTTGGTAACAAAACCCAACAAATCTTCACTTTGATACCCAATCAATTTGCAAACAAACAAAACACAAAGTTTATATTTAAGGTGACCAATAAAATTAGAATTACAGACATTACCTCATGTTTCGGACCCAAAATACATAACATACTTGCTCCTTATATTCACTAGGGCTAAGATAAAAAAAAACCTAAGTAGAAGCAAATAATTACATTAATCAATCAAGAGCAAATAAACATACAATAAAGATATAACATAAGATATCGAACAGATCTTTTCAAACATGTTCACATAGAACAATAAATTAATATCAAGCCAATCAATCAAACAGTCAACACATATTTAACAAATGCATAAATGACCCGATGAAAAGACCTCGCTACACTTATCCTATCACATTCCGTGTAGTTCATACCTCGAAAATATATATCTCATCTCATCGCCCGCCATGCTCACTAGACTAATCAGCCAACCCATGTCTAACTGGTAAATTGCAGTAGATCCTAAGTCCACGGGATAATCCTCTCACCATTCATTTCTCCCAATCTAAGTAGATAATAGGTCTCCACCTAACAGGAACGATAGAAGTGTCGCTCTCACACTCTACTTGATCAGGGTCTTACAAGATAGAGGATTCCAATATTTAATCATCTCTCCATTTGTGATCCAAATGTCATCTCTCTATATCCTCATACATATCACCAATGTACACTTGGCATCTATACCCCCCACATTACCAATAGACATCCTTACACTTACTGCTAATTCATCCTAAACCCACTATGTCAAATCAACACCATTGACGACCACAAAGGTTAGGGATCAATTTAAATCAACCTACGCACTACAAGGTTACTCTAACACCAATGCTCAAATCCACGAAGGATTTATCTCACAAAGAGAATGGTAAAAGTGATACTTATATAGAGAATAGAAGAAAGAGTTTGTTACTTCACTACACTCACAAAAGAGGCTCACAAAGAGAAAGAAAATAACTGACGTCGGGCAGAATAGCTATTATTCTGCAGGCTAGTTTCAACAAATATTTAATAGAGACCACAAGAGAAAAACGAGAGAAAACAAGAAAATTTCTTTATTATTCATCCAACATGCAAAAATAACCCATAAACCAAGTTATATAGGTAATAAAATCATAATTATCGAAATTTTACAAAAAATAGAAAAATCTCAATATTCATACCAAAAGAAAATATGTAATGAAAGAAATAATATCTCAAAGATCTGGATTAAATTTAATTCGTAATCTATGTTAAAAAGGCAAACAAAATATTATCAAAAAATGAAAAAAAAAATAACTAAGATTGGAGATTTAGAAGGGAAAACAGTGAATTTTGCCTTCGAAACCAATGCACACCGAGTAGATGTGGGTGACCACAATGTGCACGCCGAAAAGAGCTTCATGAATTGAGATGATAAGCATCATCCTGATAACGGTAGCCAAAGTTATGGCCAAAATATCGAAACATGTCCAAAAACGGTCTCAATTAGGAAAGATGGTCAATTACTTTTCATTTTTGCGCTGATCCGACAACTCATGGTACCTCGACACCATCAACGAGCTATCGAAAAACTCGGTATCATCTAACTCGGATTCTCCTGCATCAATAACCCTCATATGGCTACCTCACATAATCTCACAAACCACATAGACTTCCAAAGATAAAGGAGAAAACGACCGCCCCTCTTTCTTCTCACTACCACACTCTCTCACATAACTCATAGAGCAAACAGAGTATGCCATAGATTTCAACCAACTATGCATGTAAATACATTACACGAAGTAAACAAATTGCTCTCAAATTCATGCAAACGCACATATTAAATATATCAAAATGTAGCATATAATCATGCAGCTGAATTAATAAATCACAGATGTAGAAAAGATCACACACAAATGCACATGCAGTTGTAATACCTCGAACTTCAAGTTACACCTTTGGCCAATATGATTCATGCATGCTATTTATAATGTCATTTTCATCAATTTTCTTAATTGCTTTCTTTTGAAATGATGCATTCGATTATTGAGGTTTTAAGACCTTGGTATGGTGATAGCCCTTTACTCCTCGATCTAGGTGGTGAATTTTACATTGAGCTATGGTAGAAAAAAAATATTAATTTAGGTGTTGGATATTGACTTGAGAAGCAATGAGAATATTGAAAAGACTGGAATTAGTATAAACAAAGTTACAAGTTCTCCATTCGATTGATCAAGGTAACCTTAAACCCTAGATAGGTGATTGACACATTTGGGACATGAGGCATGAAGTAACATGATCACAATGTGATAAGATAAGGTTTATATGAGGTTATAAACATTGAGGTGCAAATCGTGAAATCGGTCAAGAATTGGGTGTCAATCGGGTAAGTAATAAATGGACGGTTAAGGAATTAGCTGTATAAAATATTTTGGGATCTTAGGGCAAGTAAATTGGATTGTAAACACATTAAAATAAGCCAATGATACTTGATTTGTACCTACAATGATAGGTAGAAAGTCATATTTTAACCCCAAGAGACCACCTCATGCTTAGTACCCATCTTGCCTATTGATTTATCCTTGTAATGGCAAATTCCTTCACCCTTAAATATTAGCCATGTCTACCACTTCTTTAAGACTTCAAGTATGTAACATATTGTCCCTAGATTTCATACAAACCGTCCAAGGATTGGTACAAAATCGGAGTGTAACTAGAAAGAGACACATCATACTTAACATGTGATGATTTGTCACTTTAACATCAAATTACTTCAATCTTAAGGCCTCCATCATCTTTTAAAGCCTTAGAACCTTATATTGGATAGATATATATCTTATAAGTCACATAAGGATCCAAATATGAGAAAGAAAAAGTCAAATATGGCTGCATGAAGTCACATCCTGCTTAGACACCTCATGCTTGGAGATACTTGTCCTTTAATCACCAATTTTTTCATCCTTAAGTGTCAAGCACGACCCCAACCCTTAAGACTCTTTATATATCCCTACATAGGACACTAACCCCCAAAGTTTTCCTCAAGTTATCCCCAAGTGAAAGAGAAAGCAAAAGAGCTAAGGAAAAATAGAAAACGGAAAGCTGGGAATTGGGAGTTCTTGGCAGCTGAATTAGTACCTTTTTTTAGGTATGTCTTTAAAGTTTTTGAGGTTTTTATAGCCTCTTGAACCTTTGGACTTGATTAAGATTGTGTTGGGGGTATTTTGATTATTTATGATGGCAAAAATAGGGGCAATTTATTAGAAGAACTTGAAAGAAAATAACATTGACAAAGATGTGGATTGCTTGAATGATTTAACCTTTGATTTTAAGTAATCCCTTAGGTATAACTTATATTTATCAATATTAATATTTTTATACAAGATTTAGAAGTATAGAAATGATCTTTAATATGTTAAAATCCAATTTTTGAAAGTCTAATTCAAGTGGAACTCAAAACAGCTATGAGGGAAATTGTTTGATTTGGTGTCTGTAAAAAGGAATGCCTTCGAAGCTGTAAACCTTTCATTTGTGACTAATTTATGACATGATTACTTTTAAATATGTGGTATAGAAGTATGGTAAAAATTTGGGAATTATTGGATAAAGTTAAGGGGGTGAAAAAAGATTGGAGAAATACTTGGACAGCGGAAACCTGGAAACAGATTCTGTCCATTTGTGTATTTAACTTAGATTCAGCCTTTACAAGTTCATTAATTATCTCTTAGGTATGAAAAGTACATTTTAAGGAGTTCTAGGTGGTTAAACAATAATTGGATGATGTTGACGTTCATAATTGGACTCGAGAAATAGTGTGATTTATAAGACTAGTTTGCAACGCAATCGGTAACTCGAATTATTAATGTCAGCTAAATTATTTTGGCATGAATGGACGTATCACGGGATTGAGTGTGTGTTAAATTATCAAATTGAGGATTGTGTTTAATATTTGATGGTAATACAGGTGATTTTCCGACTTTAAGTGGAAAAGAGAATTGATTTACGCTTTGTAGAAGCGCGCACACATAAGAGCAAAAAGTTAAGTAAAAATCTATTTGCAACTACGATGCAATAATATAGTTTTTTGTGATCTAGTAATGTTGGAATATTTACATAACTTTGATAAAGAGCTCATTGTGTATCATTTGATAGTTATGATCATTGAGTATGTTACTTACAAATATCTTCATGTGCATGCACAACATACATCCATGGTTGAAAATCTAGCATGCACAACATGATTGTAAAATTGAGCTTTTCTCATAAAATAATTTATTGACCACTACTAGGGCACCGAGGCATGAAAGGCATGCTTTTGTGATATGTTTTGGCACCGTGGGTGATACTTTCTAGTTGATTGCAAAGGTGGACAGGGAATGGGCCTTTGATAATCACAGGAGGGTGGTTACGCTGTTGGGTGTGATACTTATAGGAACAATTAGGGGATGAGCATCTAGTGGTCACAAGAGGATGGTCCACTCACCGGTGTCGATGTCAAATTAGTCATTTGATTATCGATATTGATATTGTACGGAGCTCTATCCAATACATAGTAGGTGGGTCAAGGGCCCAATGAAAGATTTCTAATAAGATTATTTCGAGTCGACTTTGACGAATATCTGAGCATGATACATCTTTAGCATCATGTTTAAAGTAAATGGCATGGTGTCATTTACTATTATCACTCATACTCATGACATGCATGATTCTTCCTTACTAAGTATTGGCTTATGTAGTTCTTGCATTGTAGGTGAGCATGGAATGTCCGAGTAGACATGGCTGGATGTGGAGCTCTTACGTGATTCCGAAGTTTGATATACATGGATGACGACCTGTAGGGTTATTTTGTGGATTCCATTTATATTATATTTTGGGGGATCTGTATGACTTTTGAAATGGCATGTAAATACTTTTACAACCTCAGGATAAATATATTGAGCTATGATTTAATGATATTTGGTTTTGGACATACTTTCAATGATGCCTTCATTTTATTAGCACAAAAAAAGTGTGGATGAATTTAGATGTCAAGGTCGAGTCATCAATTGTATTCCTACACTGGTTAGTATATTGTATGAATAGGGTGTGACAGCAGTAACCAGATTTACACTCAATAAACTTCACCCGGGCCATAACTAGACCCAGTTAACCTATATCTAATTTTACCTTTGCACCAAATGCAAATATCTTGACTAGTGTAATTACTTTAATTGATGAAGTTGGTGGTAATCCTTATTGCTATTCCTTAAGACGGGAAAAAGAGCCCCACAAATTAGCTTTGTATATCTTTTTAATTCATTCTTATGTTCGAGACATTAATTGAGGTGATTTAACCTGAACAAGTTAATTGTTCTAGTTTTAAGTAGAATAAATTGATTAAACTCAATATAGATTGTGTTACGTCTCGCCACCGAGGCTCAAGTCAAGATGCCACGTAGCAATCCACGTGGAAAGACAAGTCAGCAAAGAGTCAATTGGCCAAAATGAATGGCTGAAACTATTGTGCTGAAGCACTGCCTAAATGGCCGAAACACGTAAATCCGAAGCGCTTCTGTTAAGAGAAGACGACGAAACTCTTCACGCAGAAGACCGATACAAAACTTTCTCTAACCGAAGCCTTAGTTTATCGAAAACTCCTGAAGCTAAAGCTGTCTCTTAAAAGATTAATAGACAATCTTTATGAATGATTGATGCAACGTTTATAATAAAGAATATCAAATGTATCAGTCGACTGACCCGTTGTCAATGTATTTATTGTATGGTGGACAGTGGTGTGAAGTCTTAGTTAAGGAGATGAGGTCACGTGATTCTGATCCAACAGACACCACGTCGGCCAAAACACTATAAATAGAAAGTCTTTGTAAATCAGTCGGAGGGAGGATCTTTTGCAAATCGGGAAAAAAGAAATGCAAACTAGCCTTGTAAGCATCTTTTCCAACATATATTCAAGAGGAAGAAATTCTCTATATATCATCTTGCTTGTTCCATATTTATTAACTTGATCTTTAACGGATAATCATAAGTATTCAATCGGTGATTGTTGTTAGCGCAGTCATCTTTGTTTCATCCGCCGGTGCTCGAACACTTGTGTCTCATATCGTGAAGTATCTTCCACGTTTACGTTTTTCTCGCTTCCTACCGGTACTCTGGACAAAACAAGTCGAAATTTGCTTGGGTTGATGTGAGTGGGCCCGAAATTTGTTGTCCACGTCAACGTCACATTTTTCGGGGTCAACAGATTGGATCCTTTGAGTGAATTCATGAATGGGGTAATAATTATGTAACCACTACTTACAAAAAAACAATCTAAATAGTAGTGAAATTACTATCACATTCTCTAATAAAGTTAGGATATATTTTAATTTATTAGAGAATGTCATAGTGATCTCATTGCTATATAGATTGTTGTTTGTAAGAGTGCTTACAAATAGCATTATTCGTGAATTTTGTATGAGTTAACATTTGCTCTATACAAATAGAATTATTCATGAATTAAGGTGTAGTAATTTGTGAATGGTACAACTCCAAAAAGATAACGATTTAGAGATAGGAGATCTCAACTCAATGGATGCACACAAGCAAGGACTCCTTACGTGAACACATCCCATCTTACGAAAGCAAAATTTTGGTGGTCCCTTTCTTGTTAGTTAAAGCAAAACATGTATAATTCTTGACATTTCATTATGACACATATTGACCCAGCTCTCTTTCATTACCCAACGCAAGAAAATTAAAGCAGAAGTAGTGAAAAGTGTAGAAAAACTAGTAATTTAAAGGTTGGACAAAGTCAAGCTCTCTCTCTCTCTCTCTCTCTCCCCCTCCCCCTCCCTCTTCCTATTTAAAACCATACAGCTCTACCCACTGATTTGTCTTATTTTGGAAGCAAAAAAGAATTCAAGTGTTTTCCTCTTCTGGGTTCAATTTCTCAGTCTGATTTTTACAAATTTTACCAAGTATTTTCAGCCATGGGAAGAGCACCTTGTTGTGACAAGACAAAAGTAAAGAGAGGGCCCTGGTCCCCTGAAGAAGACACCACTCTCAAAAACTATGTCCAGAAATATGGCACTGGTGGCAATTGGATTGCTTTGCCACACAAAGCAGGTATGCACGTGTTTATATAGTCGACCTTAAATTTATTGAAAACGAGACTATTTTTTGATAAAATGTTTTATAGGTCTCAAGCGTTGCGGTAAAAGTTGTCGACTGAGATGGCTTAATTATCTTAGACCAGATATCAAGCATGGAGGCTTTACCGAGGAAGAAGATAATATAATCTTAAGTCTTTATCATAATATAGGAAGCAGGTTAGCTTACAAAACAAGTTTCAATTATTTATTTAACTTGGTACCTTAGAAATTTGTTTTATTTTATTTTATTTTCACCTTTTGTCTTCTTTAGATAATAAACTTGTAAAATATTTGTTTTTGGTGCAAGTAGGTGGTCTATCATAGCTTCTCATCTTCCGGGGAGAACTGATAATGATGTGAAGAATTATTGGAACACCAAATTGAAGAAGAAGCTACTGGCAGAAGTAACAACTAGAACCACCACCACTGCGGCCACCACCACCACCAGCATCACTAACACCAGTTTCTGCCATGTACCCTCATCGGCACTGACAACAAAAATCGAGGCAAATCATTTTTGCAACTCAGTTAATAATACTATGTTGCCATATTATCCACTGGAGGTGAATTCCCATCAAAGTTTTATGCCAGAAATGCTGGGAATTTCTACCCAATTTCCTCTTCCAAGGCTAGTTGAAGTTCCTGAAAATGGCATTAATTCTTACTCTGGATTTCCTACCATTCCATTTTCTCAAGAACTATCAAGCTTTTCACCTTCATTTTCTCTTGACAACAGTGGAATTAGTGCAACTTGGTCTGTTAATGGAGGCGGTGAAGACAACAATACATTTCTTGATGAATTTGACTATGGATTAGCGTATGATCTTCTAAATATTGGCTTCGATTTTCATGAAGACAAAATCTCTGAATTCAATCCCAGTTTTACGAATTCTTCGGACTCCTTCGCTGGCTAACAATTCCGAGGATTTCAAGACAAGATGTTAATGCAAGTAATGGAGAAATTAAGGAGAAAAACACTGCAAAATATTAATTTTTATACTTGGTTTTGTCTGGTGGTTGTAGTTGGAAATGTTCAACTGAAATTAATTGAGGATTAGAAGATTTTATTAATTTCCGCTGTAATCAAAGGTTGTATAGTTCAAAAGTACGTACCATTTATAAATATTTATATTATGGGGAAAGTATGCATGATTCACTTGTGAGACATGTTTTATGTTCGCTGGTCAGTTGTCACGAAAGTTGCATGAAACTGACTAATTCAAAGACAAGAATAGGTCCCCCCCCCCCCTTCTCCAACCCCACCCTGCTGACCGTATATAAACCATCTTCAATTAATCTATTTATACAATGTTGGTTGACAGTGTCGTAGGTGGCAAAAAAATGTTGATTAAAAATATAAGTTGTTTTTCTACTTTCCAATAACAACATGCAACGTGACATGTCGTCAATCAATATTGTACACAAGCATGATTCAACCAAATTTTGAGTGATTCCTAGTGTGCGGGGGTAGTGGGAGCATGAGATCCCGCCATGGATTTTAAGGAGAGGAGACAAGGACAAAGCAAAACGAAGATTAAGCTACCATTTGGCCTCCATTAAATTATAATTCATTTTTCTCCAATAAAATAATATTACACACAAATCCAATAATTTTTCATTTTTTTTAATCACACATTCTCCAAAAAAATTACTAGGATCGAGGTGAACGAATTTTTTAGTCATTCCTCTGACAATAGTGTACTTACCAAGCATTTAGCAACTTATTGTCAATGACATTGTGAGTTTAGAAATTCATTCTGGTACATAGTTGCCTTCGAAACCACTATATAATTTAGAAGCATAGTTATTAATTCTAGCACGCTCATTAATCCAACCAAAGTATCAAGTCTCTGATTCAATTAGTGGATAATTGTCGTGTCAAGATTCTGAATAAAAATAATTTTAGATATAAATATAATCGATATAACTTGATTTTGTAGTTTAGTTTTAGATTTAATTTTGAAGATGGTTCATAATCATCATATAAAAACTTGTTAGGTTTCTTTTATCAAAAATAAATAAATAAAAATTGCATCTAACATATTCTATACGTGAGAGGGTGAATTAAACAAAATTAAATATAAATAACTTCATTTTATTTCTCACAATTTAAGCTTTTTAAAGTACGTGAAGAGGGTCTAGGATAAGATATAATTTAATAAAATCATCCCCCTTTTTTTTTTTGATGACTCAAGTTTCCAAGTTTCACCCGACTAATCCTGAGCAGTGGCGTTCTTCCCCCTGATTTGCCACTCGAGTTAATCCGGACGCTATCACAAATTATTCACACTTGAACCAAACATTCGATGGTTCTCCTTCGTATGAACAACATCCCATTTATTAATATTAAATGAGGTAGTTTAACAACGAAAACCTCAAATGCAAAAATATTTTCTCCAAACGGATGATAAATAAATTTTTATCATTCAACTA
>CAIGRF010287708.1:4535-18975 GCA_903798235.1 Fraxinus ornus | reverse complement strand
TGGGCATGATTAATATTTATGCTCTAACTTGAGGGGGAGTGTTAGTGTAAATAATAGAGCGTAATTAGGGATTGACATAATTAGGGATCCTCTTTCCTTATTTAGATTTCTATCACTTTGTATATATACGTGTCTTCTCTTATGTAATGATATAGAAAATAATTCTCCCGTTATTGCAATTTACAAACAGAAAATTTGTATGTCGGTTGAGATAGTTGTTTGCTGAAGTTAAAGACACATTATTAAGTTTACCCTCGAAGGCTCAAACTTGTAGAAGGAATACTAAGGAAATTGCTCAGGCCAATTCAGACAGCTGTCATCATTGTCAGCAGATCATCAAATGGCACACATAACATGTACTAAACTTCGCAACTTTTTCCCTTAATTTTCCCAACCCCCTCGAAGCCCATATATGGGAGGAAAATAATTAGACCAGAAGTTTCCTAGCACTTCTTCCCCTCTTTGAATGTGAATATTTGAGTTTTCTTCCACTTTTTTTTACGACAAAAGAGTGTGCCAAAACAAGAACAAGCAAATTTTCATTGTTGTCGAGGAAAATTTTATTTAAAAAACTATGAATCTTTTGATTTTGTGACCTTGATTATATAGTTATTGAATTATATAGTTAATAGGAGATGCATGTATATTGAATTATATAGTTAATAGGAGATGCATGTATGATGTATGTAATCTTACCATATTACATGCACTTGCATTCACTTGAGACATTCGAATTGGTATCTTGCTTGGTGCTTGGTTCTGTGATAGAAACAATCAAAGATGTTAAAATTTTATCCACTTTTTCTTTTACTAGACTATAAACCATAAACACAAATTTCTCATCCGCTTCTGAATTTTATTAGTGCATGTCATTGAATATGCTTTTGGAGCCCATGACTATCCTACAAGTGGCGTCTTTGAGATTAAACCACGGCAATGCCCTGGTTTCAAATTCAGAAAGTCAATTTTGATGGGGCGCGACATATTTGAATCCTAACAAAATTAAAGAATTCATAGCTGCAAATTACTATGGCGATACATATCACTTGATTATGAAGAACTGTAATCACTTCTGTGAGGACATATGCTACAAGTTGACAGGAAACCGGATCCCAATATGGGTGAATCGGCTGGCTAAAATAGGTGTCTAATTTTCATCTTACTACAATATTTACTGTTCTTAATGATGTGTTTGTTTCTATCATCAAATGATGCTCCATCATTTGTGAGGTTCTGACCCAAAATTCCTCATACTTAATCTGCACCAGATAAAGAAGCCAGTGATGCATTTCATTTGAAGATATCAATTCAGATTCATGGAAGTTTTGTTCTGTAATAAGATTTCCTTATAACAATACGGTTTTATTTTCTCTTTTGTTCTTGTAGGTTCATTCTGCAACTGTATTCTTCCTGATGCCCTTAAAACATCTACAGTGCGACATGGTGCAAATTCTCAAGACTTTAGCAGCAAGAAGAAGAGTCGAAGAAGCTCTTTTGGCTGCTGCTCGTCCATTTCCATTCTCTGCAAAGAGAGAGAAGTGTCTATATCTTCACTTCTCTTACACTCCCACTATAAAGGCTGCCTACCTCCGTGGGAGTTGAAAACATCTGCCAGTAAATGTTTCAAGGAGGGATGAAAATAGCATTTCATGGATTTTACAGGACATTTTTTCATGTGGATTCCTTTAGCGCCATCACAACCAGATTCTGACTTTAGTCATCCATTAGCCCTTGCTAGGTAAAACATTTGCAAGTTTCTTGTGTTTGGTTATACAGAGGACCAGTCCTCTGTTATTTGGCTTTGGCTTTTCTGTATCTATGGTGATGTCTGTATTCTAATTGATGTGCTCTTTCAGTTTACAGCTTCGAACTGTATCTTTGATAATTCAGAGTATACGGAGAGTTTTAATGGCAATTCTAATATTATCCATTTAATATACATTTAGCCCAAGGTAATCTGCTGGCATGAGATTTTTCTACAATTGATTTACCTCGCTGGACTGGATTTTAGTGAACAGAACTGAAGAAAACTAAGGCTAAAATTTTGTTGACTGTACCGTGCAATACTGTCTTAGGGCCTGATTTTAATCTGATTTTAATATAAGTTAAAGTCAAACAATTAATATCAACCACATCTTTTATGGGTTCCACATTTTTTCAACCACACATTTCAAAAACTTCTTTGACAATCCACTTAAAATCTGATTTTAATCTACATCAAACACCCTCTTAATATCAAATTGTTAAGGCTTTTGTTGAAGAAGGAGGTTGAGAAAAATGAAAGATTGATTCTCATTTCAATGATGAATCAACATACATTTTGTCTTTAAATAACAATGAACTAACTAACCAACTAACTAATTACAACAGATGTACATAACTGTACAAACTATTGTCCTAACTAATTTTTCCGCTACAGATCAGATGATGCTTGAACTGAATTGAGATGAACTTGAGCTGCTGGCTTTTGCATCTACTACATTAGCTATATTCCAACATGCCCCCCTCAAGATGGACTATGTAAATCGATAATGGCTATCTTGGACAGTAAAGAAAAGAAGAGAGACGCAGGCAAAGCTTTGGTCTGCCAACTGATGCTGAGACCTAATTGGCAACAATTTGATGAATCCATCAGCAATCTTATCACGATCTAAATGGCAATCGATCTCAATATGTTTTGTCCGTTCATGAAAGGTTGGGTTGCTAGCAATGTGAATTGCAGCTTGATTATCACAAAAAATCAAGGTCGGAATTGATGGAGAAACTTGTAGATCAACAAGCAACTGGTGTATCCATACCAACTCACTAGTAGTAGCTGACAATGCTCCATACTCTGCCTTTGCAGACGACCTGGAAACAGTTTGTTGCTTAGCCTTCCAAGATATTTGAAAATCACCAAGAAACACACAGAAACCAGTTACTGACTTCCTTGAATCAAGGCATGAACCCCAGTCAGCATCAACAAAGGCACAAAATTGTAATGAGGAAGATGCTAAAAATAATAAGCCTTGACCTGGAGCTGCTTTTAGGTACTATAAAAGATGATGAGCTGCATCTAGGTGTGGTTGACAAAGCTGAGATATGAATTGACTGAATTTGTGAACTGCAAAAATGGTGTCTGGACGGGAAATAATCAAGTAAAGTAAACGGCCAATCAATCTTCTATATGATGAAGCATCAACATTAGTTAGTAAATCGCCTTCAAAGGAACTCAAACGAATTTTAGGATCCATAGGCAAAATGGCGGGTTTACAAGCTAAGAAACCAGTGTCTTCTAACAATTGTAATGTATAATTTCTTTGTGATTGATGTATCCCCTTATTTGCTCTTGCTATCTCCAAACCAAGGAAGTATTTCAACTTACCCAAATCCTTAAGTTTGAATTGACTATGCAAAAATGACTTCAATTGGACAATATCATCTTGACTTGAGCTTGTGATGATAATGTCATCAACATATACCAACAAAGCAACAAATGAATCTCCTAGTCCCATAGTAAACAGAGAATATTCTGACTTGGACTCATGGAAACCATGAGATATTAGGGCTTGAGAGAACTTAGAGAACCATTGTCTGGAAGCTTGTCTAAGTCCATGAATTGATTTGTGAAGTCTACGAATCGGCTTGCCTTCTTTAATATCAGCAGCAGGTAAATACCCAGGAGGCAAGCCCATATAAATTTCTTCAAATAAATCCCCATTCAGAAAGGCATTATTAACGTCTAATTGAACAAGGTGCCACTTATTGATTGCTGCAATAGAGAATAATGCCTTAACTGTAACCAGCTTAGCAACTGGTGAAAAAGTGTCTACGAAATCCAACCATTCATGCTGGGTATAACCCTTGGCTACCAACATTGTTTATACATTTCTATACTCCCATCTGCTTCATATTTAATCTTATACACACATCTACATCCAATTGAATGCTTTCCCTTAGGCAATCTGGTTACAGACCATATTTTATTCAATTCCATAGCTACCAATTCAGCAGCCATAGCCTCCTTCCAGTGATCAGATGTAATAGATTGATGATAGTGTTGGGGTTCAACATTTGATGTCACATTGAGAATGAATGTTTTATGCGAATGAGAAAAGGATTGACATGAAATGTAATTAGATAGAGGATAAGCGGAGTTGTTATCTTGAGGTTGCGGATTTACCAAGAGATTACAATGAAATTCATGAAGATATGATGGAGGTTTACTCATCCTGGTTGTTCTTCTGGGCATGGCAGGCAAATGTTGATTAGAACTTGGATTTTGATTTTGGGAATCAGAAGAGACTAATTGAGTATAATCAGAAGAAGATGGGATTGGTTCAACATGATATGAATAATGAGGCTCAACTGAATTGACATTATTGATATGAGCTGATGAAGATGAGGTTGGATATTGAGTGCATAAGTCAGGCAAGGTATTGGGCAACACAACATCAGGAAATGAATCTAATAAATTTGATTCAGATTCTATGGAGTGAAAGGGAAAATATTTTTCATGGAATACGACATCTCTGGATATCAGAAATGTATAAAGCTTGTATCCTTTAACACGTGGAGTATAACTAAGAAAAACACAAGTTATGGCTCTAGGATGGAATTTGTTTCTATGAGAGGGTAATGTGGACGATCAACTGGAGTTCCGAACATTAACGAGAAAGGGGTTAGGTTCTTTAAAATTGGAGTTGGAGTTCTATTAATCAGAAAGGTAGCTGTAATTATACAATCACCCCAGACTTGAATGGGCACTCTTGATTGAAAAATATAACGCTCGTGCTACATTGAGGAGGTGTTGAAATTTCCTCTCAACCACTGAATTATGTTCTGGTCTTTCAACACAAGAGAATTGATGTACAACACCTTTAGTTTCAAAAAACTCTATGAATTTCAACTCTTGAGCATTGTCTGATCTAAAGGCTTTGATTACTTTGTTGAATTGATTTTCAATGAGGACAAAGAATTTGGGAACAATAAGCTTTGCATCTAATTTCTGTTTCATCAAATATGTCCAAGTAAACCTTGTGCAATCATCAACTAAGGTGAGGAAAAATTTGTTTCCAACATATGTGGGAGTATGGTATGGCCAACAATCAAAAGCATTATTTGACAAAATGATTATTCGATACAAATGAAAGTTGTTGACGTCGAAAATTGTATGTACAAAATCCAAGCTAACTTAGAATGTAAATGATGATTTTTAGTGATAATGACTTGTAAATTACAAGAGTAAACTACAAGTGTTTTCNATAGGCATGTATATATCATTTTTTTGTCATATCAGCTACAGTACTGAGCTGAGAAAGTACATCATTGGCACGTTTGGATTGGTTTAATGAGCTCAACTTGTCAGGTCATTATGAATTTATCTTACATATGGTCCCCAACAATTAATGAATTACTTAGAGAATGAAGCTAAAGCATATGATTGGTGGAATTAGGAGGTGCTGTCATGAGCATATCCAAATGTAATTGATTGATTGGATGTTTGACGGTGTGTAAGGAATCTCCAATCATTATGTCTCCCTCAATAACGGCGGTTATTAGTAAGACCTGACCTCAAATACCCGACATTAAATGAGCATGGGTTTAATGCATATAACAAACTGTATTTAATGAGGTCAGATTACCCCTAGGTCAGTGCTCGCCTTGGTGAGGTCGCAGGTCGGATATCAATAAAAGCCTTCTTTGTTTTGCCAAAGAACAAACAGAACAAGGAGCTAAAGTATCATGTTTAATGCAATCAATGTGCAACTAATCCTTCAACAAATTCAATTTCTGAAATGTAAATGCCCAAGCCTATTGTGCCAAACTTGACTAGTTACATTGTTTGATACAGAATTTGGGCATTATTGTGAAGAGATAGATTGGACCAATCACATAAAGATCAACTTCCTTTCACCCAAGCATCATCTTCAATGTGATCAGGTCCCGAAAAATGCAAGAATCGATGAGGAATTTGACACACAATGATGAATTCCTTGTCAATACACTTACTGACAACAAGTTAAACTTGAACTGGGGAACACATAGAACATCTTTAAGCATCAAGTCAGGTGAAATTTTCACATTTCCAATTGACTTTACAGGAATTTGTGTATGATTTGGCAATGTAACATATGCGTTTTCAGTGTGCTTCAAGCTGGTAAATGCTGACTGATTTGAGCATATATGGCTTATTGCACCAGAGTCTACCACCCAATATGACTTTACCCAATATTTAGATGAATTGATGGCTGGATTAATAGAAATTGAGAAGCGGGTACCTAATGCCTTACTAGAATTTGCCCCAATTTCTGAATCCATCTTTGAAGCTTTGAGATGGTCACTTAGCATGTTCATCAAGTGCTGATATTGTGCAGAGTTAAGTGTCTGCATAAAGCCATCAATGTTACCATCATGGTTCTGTTTCTGATCTGCAACAACAGTAGGTTCAAAAACTTGATTGATCATGGCACGGCCAGCTTGATTGCTAGGACCAACATGTGTGTTCAGTCCAACCTTTTGTTTAGGCTTATACCCTAGTGGATAGCCATGAAGTTTGTAGCACTTACTCACATCATGCCTATTACAGCAACAGTAAGTATAAACCAGCTTTTCCTTCTTTTGAATCCTGCCATATTGTTGTCCCACATTCCTTCTTGCATCATTCTGTCCCACTTTGTTGGTATTGTTTTGAGCATAGAATACCATAGAACCATTTACTCCTACAACATCATTGGTCACACTTATCTTCCTTTGGTTTTCCTCTTGAGAAACCAATGTAAACACTATGTTAATGAGAGGAATAGGATCCATTAACAATAGTTGTCCCCTAATTTGAGCATAAGATTCATGAAGTCCCATCAAGAAGGACATGACATACTCCATCTGATGGTGTTCATTCAATTTATTATCTCCTCCACAGACACACTTTCCACACGAAAAACGGGTTTGTAATTACTAAGCTCTTCCCAAATTGTTTTTAATTTTATGGAATCGGTGCTAACTGATGAATCTCCTTGAGTATGATTCATCAACCTCGCTTCAATTGATATATATGTGGTCCATTCCTCTGCTGATAACGTTCTTTCAAATCAATCCATATTTCACAGGCAGATTCAGAATAGAGAACACTTGCAGATATTTCCTTTGACACGGAATTTAAAATCCAGGAGATCACAGTATTATTATTGCAGATCCACAAATTGAGAAGCTCCTGATTACCTTCAAACCGTGTGATAGTTCCATTCATGAATCCCAATTTATTCTTCACGGATAGAGCAATCATCATCGATCTGCTCCATGATGTGTAGTTATCCCCAATGAATGGTTGTGAAACCAGGATGAGGCCAGGATTGTCTGAATGGTGAAGAAAATATGGGTTGGATCGATCATCAGTTGCTGAGTTGCTCACTGGTGATGGTAAGCTATTCAGAATTTCACTTTCCACAGTTAGAAGAATAAATGCATATCAGACTTTGATGAATCTGATCGGAATTAGTAACAGATTTTGATCGGAATCAGTGGTGGTTAATAGCACCAATGCTCTGATATCATGTTGAAGAAGAAGGAGGTTGAGAAAAATGAAAGATAAATTCTCATTTCAATGATGAATCAGCATACATTTTGTCTTTAAATAACAATGAACTAACTAACCTACTAACTAATTACAACAGCT
Source organism: Fraxinus ornus (assembly GCA_903798235.1). NCBI lineage: Eukaryota > Viridiplantae > Streptophyta > Magnoliopsida > Lamiales > Oleaceae > Fraxinus > Fraxinus ornus. Next base: position 11,321 of record CAIGRF010287708.1, on the reverse strand, counting down.
GTACATAACTATACAAACTACTGTCCTAAGTAATTTTGCCGCCTAAAGATCAGCTGAAGCTTGAACTGAATTGAGCTGAACTTGAGCTGCTGGCTTCTGCATCTGCTGCATCAGCTATATTCCAACAGCTTTGTCGGCAAAAAGGAGTTGATCAAGCTCTTTTGGCTGCTTCTCTCAATTTCAATTCCCTGAAAAGAGAGAGGTGTCTATATTTTCACCATTCTTACACTGCCACTATAATGGAGGTTTAGTACAAATGATGTTTATCTAAGAAAGTGTACAGCTCAAGAGAAGTGGGTGGCAGATAGCTAAGTACCCTATAGATAATCATCATATCTGCAATGGCTGGAATGGTCGATGATCTCCTCTTTCTACAATTCTTTACAAATTGCGCTATACTACTACGTGTCAGAACCCCGAGAAAGGTCCATCTTTCGTTTTCTAGACGGGAGGGGTGTCCAGTGATGTTTTGCAGAATGGCAATCCTTTTCCTTGCAAATATCATTGCTGCAGACATCAACTTTCCTCTCGTGATCCTTTCGTTTCTACATGACGGCATCACTTTGGTTCAGTCTCTTCTATCATTGACATCAAAATTAGCACTTGCCATGTGCATCTGAATTTTGGCTAGATTTTTGTTAGTCAATTGAGTGATCCCATTCATCCAATCGATTTCTCCTTCTGTGCTTTGACTACACTTCGGAACTTCTTCAAATGGAAATTGATCCAAGCTCCAATTGATGCTACAGGAATGGAAGATACAACTGCAACAAGAGCAGTTCCAAATATGCGAAGTAAATGTTTCATTAGCTACCCCCAGCCAATCAACACAGACACAAATAAGAGAGAAAAAGTGATGCCTGACACTTGAGGTCCAATGGAAGGAATTAATTGTTTGCGAAAATAGAAGCGGTGAGCTGATGGAATATATAAGAAGGTAAAAAAGACGCTGGAAAAATGATGGAAATAAAGAATTTGAAATTGATAATTACTAAAATGAAATATTCTTTTTTAACTAGTTAGCAATTTTTTTTTCCTTTTAATTTTTTAATTAAATATTCATTGTAAACAAATCTTTAATTTTTTTTTCAAATTTAATTAAATAATATTTATATTCTTTATTTAATTTTTGTAATTTCCTTTTGCTTGAGTTTTATATATATATACATATNTTTATTTAATTTTAATAATTTCCTTTTGTTTGAATTTTTTTTTATATATAATTAAATAAAGAATTTGAAATTGATAATTACTAAAATGAAATATTCTTTTTTAACGAATTAGCAAATTCTTTTTTTCCTTTCAATTTTTTAATCATTGTAAACAAATCATTAATTAGTTTCAAATTTAATTAAATGATATTTATATTCTTTATTTAATTTTAATAATTTCCTTATGTTTTTCTTCATAGGTAGAATCGGAATAGATGAATCATCATTGAATCAAAATTTCAGTTCAATATCGTACTGAGAAGGATTGACAATCAGCTTGTTTTGTAAATCATGGTACATCCCCGCATATGTTGTACTCTCCGTTATGAAAATTGGAATACCACCACGTTTGTTACTTGTCCATTTTCATTCCCATTGGTCTTTCTCATCCAATTCGAAGTCACTAAAGAAATAAACTGCATTACAACCATATCTGCAAGACAAAAAAAAAACAAAAAAAAAAAATTAAGTTTGAAAAAATACATAGTCATTCGACTCAACTGGGGCAACAGAAATTTTAAAAAAAAGGCTAAACGACCTGAAAACAGCTTGCTGTTAACAGTCGAAACAGCCGGTAACCAGATGTTCCGACTGTAACAGCCGACTGTTTAACAGTCGGACAGCCAGCTGTTAAGACTGTCTTAACAGTTGGCTATTTATCGATTAAAAAATTTAATCGATATATTTGTCCGAATGTTAAACGTAAAAATAAAAAAAAAAAAATTCAATTGTTTTTATCGATTAAAACGTATAAAAATTTAACGAAAACAAAATAAAACATACGTAAATATATTTACCGATTCGAAGTGATTGATGTTAAAAAAATATTTCATTCTTTAGTGTTCGATAAATTTCAGAGATTTTGGGGTTGAAGCTGATGAAAGTTGAGAGAGCTTTCATTTGTGTTGGAATAGACAGATAAGAAAATATAGTATAGTTGAAAAAGCCCAAGTGACAAATGAGTTATTGACTGGGCCAAACTTAAAAGTTCCCAAACCCTCCTGAGCTAACACAGCTCTCCAATTTTATTTAGAGGAAAAAATTTCGATTTGCGCGTGATATTATTTTATTTAAAAATGTGTGATTAAAAATAAGACAGAAAAAAATACATTTTGAAAATAATTGAGACCAAACAAGGGCATGCGAATATGATTCAGTAGAGGCAAGACTCTACCAAGATTAAAAAATGTATGACAAGTTATTCTTTGAAACGTCAATGCATTTACAAAACATTTTTTTTAATAAAAAATGAAGAATCACTTTTTTTTTTTCTATAGTTCAAAAAACAATTTGTTGCATTAATTTCACTCACAAATCATGGAACTAGAAGAGCTTGTTGACCTTTCATTATAAGTAATATGCTCTCTTTTTTACGAGTCAAACTATAAATTATGCTTCAATAAATACTTTATTTTAAAAAATAGATAGTGATTTTGGCTATATACATTTAGTGAGTCATGTCCGCGATTTATTTCTATTTTATAATTCTTATCTCACTACTATATGAAAAAAGGTAGTTTTGGGATATTGTAAATGCGACAGTACTAAATGATATTGTAGAAATTACTGTTCATTTTCCCAGATTCTCACTCCTCCAGGCCACCAATTTCATTTTTGCTGCTGTAGTCCTCCAGTTTTATAATTTCGAACGTCTTGTATATATCCATTTTCAATATTTTTTCCCTGATTTGCTATAAAAAATGACGCGTAAAACTAAGTAATTATGAAGATCTTAATAATTTGTGAAAGCAAAACACGAATTGGGTAGTATTTTCTATGTGTTGGGCTTATTCATGGCGTATATTTAATAACAAAAACAATAGTGGCCATTCCACGTTTATGCTAAGAAGGCCATTATTATTAAATCGCTTGTTGTTGATTGTAGAGCTTATATGTTGTGTATTTTGTCTCCAAAAGGTTTGTAATTGAAACTAATGTAATTTTATTCTACAGATTTCGTGTTGAGGGTAATGTTGATTCAGTGTGCAATATTCAGTCACCGAATATGAAATTTTTGTAATTCTACAGATTTCGTGCTTTTATAATGAAGTGCAAAGATTTGAGAAGTTGTTTTTGCTTATATGCTTAAACTTAACATTAGATTAAATATATAGTTTTATTTTTTACTTTCAATGCATGGTTGTATCCAGAGTAACAGGCAAGGATACACATTACACCGTATTTTGAATCAGATGAGATATTTCAATAAATGGCAGGGTCTACTCGTACTTTAAAAAGTTAGGTATTTATTTCTTGCATTATTCTTTCTTCTCGTTTATAAACTCATATATTTAGAATGACAGAGCCAAAAAAAAATACTTGTTCACAGAACACGCGCAACATTTCGAAATATAATTTAATTCATGGGCAGGGAAAAGATGAATTAAAATGTCTTAATTGTTATTTAAAAGAAAAGCAGAGACACCGTGTCGGCAACGGGAATTTTTTTATATTAAAAACGGTGCTAACAATTAAGATGGGTTTTTTTTTCCTTTTTTCTTTTTTTTTCCTTTTTGCTATGGGTTTACGACGACACCGTGGAACGCGGACTTTTTTTCCCCGTTGGGGGCGTTGCCCCCGAATCCCCACGAGGGGTGCTGCCCCTTCTACCCCATGACCTAACTGGAAAGGTTGATCTCCGCCTTTCGGGGCATTGCTCTCGAGCCTCCTTGACCCTCGACTTGGACAGGTCTATTCCCGTTTCAAAGCGGCAAGCCATTTGCATAACAACAATAACTAAATTATGAAAAATTTGTTAATTTTTGGTACTTTATGTGATTTATCTCTCTCTCACACACACTTACAAACATAGTTACTATTTTCGTTTATTGACATTTCATTTGGGTTTAAATACTTAACAAATATTGAGTTTTTGACCCATTTTAGGCCTTTGTTTATTTATTCACTTTTCTTGGAGGAAAAGAGAAAAGAGAATTAAATTCAAGACTCGTTCAAATATAAAACAGTGTGTGCATAACTTCAATTAATGAATATACACAAGTAGTGTATCTTGCCCTTTTGTTTTGGACCCAATTTCCAATTTGTCTTCCATTACAGAGAAGATAAAATCAAATTCTTCAAAATTGAAACAGAGGTTGCGAACCTCCTTTTACAACTTCTTTGACATACATTTTCATTTTTCGATACATGCTTTATTATTTAATGAATCAAATATTTCTTATGTACCATAGGTTATATACAAAACTGTTTTCTTGTTCTATTTATTGTAACACTCTGTGACACAATTCTTTGTGTAATTCGCATAGAAATTAATATGCCAGTATTTTTTTTTCTAAAGCACATATTACTTTCTTTTTCTTTTAGGAATTTCTTATTTTTTTTTGAATTATGTTTTCAAAATTTTGTAAAGAGAATAAATATATACAATTCACACACAAGAATACTTTCACAAAATCTAAAAATTCTACGCTAATAACAACAAAATAATTACAAAACTCGTGCAACGCAACGCACGTGTAACAGACTCGTATATAATAAAATTGCAAGTTTCAATGCATCACTACTTACATTACTCATATTATATTGTATATTTTATCAATTGACATCAAAAAATATTTATTAGTTGAAAATGGGGGGAAAACATCAATGATTTTTAGAAAAAAAAATAAAGAACTTGTTGGATTTGCTCTTTAAATTTAAACATGTTCTTTATTATGACTAGAATACTCTTTAAAAATAAAGAGCCTCCTAGGGCCTGTTTGGGGGGTTTTGGGTACCAATTATGCGCGCTTTTTAAAGTACTGATTTTAAGTATATATGAGCTAATCGATTTTGAGTGGTATTAGTAATGATTTTTAAATAGTCTAAGACATATTTGAGAGTTTATTATCTACTTGTTCTAAAAGTTTTTAAAAAGAAAAAAATCATATATATGCCCCTTAATGAAATTACCAATTTATAATTTCTTGTATAAAACTTTTTTACTTATAAGTGACACTTATACATAATTTTTTACGTATAAGTTAATATTTAACTTAAAAAGTGAAATATTTATTTAGAATTATAAATTAGTATTTTACTTATAAATACTTACAAGTTCATTTTGTATTTTTATATGATTTTTATACGTAAGTAATTTTTTTTAGTTTATAAATAACTTTTTTTTTGTATTTTATAAATAAATTTTCATCTTATTAGTAATATTTTTACTTTAGAAACAATTTTTTACACAAAGTGATTTTTTTATCTTCTTATAAGTAAATTTTTTAATTATAAAGTAATTTTTTTTGCTTATAAATAATTTCTTTAATTATTATTTTTTTACAAGTTAGTTTTGAACAAAATATGATAGTTGAAAGTAATTATTTTATAAAGGATATAATGAGAAGAGAACATGAGAAATGATCAAAACCCATCGATTTGGTGGATTGAGAAAACAGTCAAACCACTGATTTTAGTTTTTTTTTAAACTATTCAAAATTGATGCCCAGAAAAATTAGCAAGCACCGATTTTCAATACTTCATAAACGGTATTATCCAAAATTGGTCAAAACCAATGAAAAAACACTCTCGAGCAGGTCCTTAGAGATGTTCTTATAATTTAAATGTTAATGTTAAACTTTAATTTTGATCATATGGTCCATAAGACCCTCAACTACAATATATTTATCTACTAGGTATTTTGATCGCATTATATTTTTGGCAACTTATAATGAAATGCAAACAAGCACAAAGTATTTAAATATAAAGAAAATTACAAGGCTTGTCAAGAACAACACAAAAAAGTTATGAAGCAGGCGATGATAAGAATCAAACCAGAGTTAAGTGATTAGGAGCGGAACACACGACGCTTTCTATCTGCTTGCTTGATTTTTTGTTCCGCTTTCAATTTCATTTCATGCAAGTCCCTTCAAAATAAACCCCACCCTAATATTTACTAAAATAATAGGAATGCCATTGTCAAGAATTTACTGTCGGATAGCTAGGACTTGATTTGGTATTGAGGTGCTTTTAAGAGAATTAGTTTTAGATGTGCTAAAGAAAGAATCCACTGCGGAAATAATCAGATAAATGTTTAGTGTACTTTTATTTTAAAATTGATGCACATTTCAAGAATTGGGTGTTTGATAATTACAAAAGTGATTTATCGTTGTGCATATGTATAATGACTAAAATGGGCATTAATTGCAATGATGTTCTACTTGTATTACTATTATCAGTGATATTGTAATATTTGTTTTTCCCTTAAAATAATAAATAATATCATTAAATATTTTTTTAAGGCATTGTAATCGCTATAATTATTTTAATTTTTTTAAAAAAATAACATCTCTTATAAAATCTCAAAAAATATACAATTGCAAAATAAAGGGAAAATTGCAGCTCCGGTCCCAAACCTTTCAGTTTATTGTAGATTACACCCAAACCTTTAATTTTTGCTGCCGAAGTCCCAAACATTTATATGTAATTGCAGCGTCAGTCCCAAACCTTTAATTTTTCAGTCGAAGTCCCAAATCTTTATATGTAATTGCAGAGTCGGTCCCAAACCTTTCATTTTTGTTGCGGATTACAGTAAAACTGTTCATTCCGTTCATAAAACCGTTAGTCAACGTTG
>CAIGRF010287698.1:13016-28636 GCA_903798235.1 Fraxinus ornus | reverse complement strand
CGATAGGGGATAGAGATATACCGCTATGCCTTATGTAAATCTTTAAGTGTTCATAAAAATTCATGCATTCTTATATATTAGCATCCATCATAGAAATATAGTTGGATCGTATATGAGAATATGTTTGACATTGCTCGAGAGAGATTGTTGGATAAATTAGGAACATTAATTTGTCAATATTGCAATCGTATGTCAAGGTGTAAAACTAGGGTTGAAAAGATTATTACATAGGGATTTGTGATCCTAGTACATTCATCATACATTCGAAAAACTCTAAATTACATTCAACATCATTTGCATTTAGTTTAGTTAAATCATTAATCCTTGCATATTTTAATTCATTTAGTTATAATTTCATTACAACAACACTATCTTTTATTGGTTTCGGTTAAGGTCACTATAATTAAAATTAGAACTAATCAATCCTTGTGGGAACGATATTCGGACTCAAAAAGTCCACTTTATTACTTGTAACGAACCGTACACTTGCGGTGGTTTTAATTCGAAATATATTTTCGTGAACAAATACATTAGCAGTCCTATGAAGAGGTTGATCTAGGAATTCACGGATGGGTTCTTGCTGCATTTATCCTCACATGGCTCCATCCTTGAACAACATGCACAATATGATGTGAATTACTCTTAAAATGCACTGCTACTGCTTAATATCGCTGAAGATTCACGACATCAAAACATGTTTTTCCCACCAGTACTGCTTTTCCACAAGTATAATTGTATATATTTTCTATTAAACTGGGGGGGATTTTTCTTATTCCTGTAGCAGATTGAATAACATCATGGCCAAGTGTACCTTTAGTTAAAATTAAACCAGCAAAGAAAAATTCAGAAGCCCCACCACCAAAAGACAATTAGCAATTGGACAGCCTTAATTCCTCAAGAGAATATGCCTTGAAACCTATTAATTCAGCATTCTAATACCAAATCACTAAACTGTGTGCATATTTTATTAAATTGCAGGGGATTTTTCTTCTTACTGTAATTGGCAGAATAACATCAGGGCAGAATATACATTCAGAAAAATTAAATCGCAAACAAAAATTCAGAAAAATTCACCCACCAAAAGACAATTAACAATTAGACACCCTTAATTCCTCAAGACAATGCCTTGAAACCTATCAACTCAGCATTCCAAATTTCCAATACCATATCACTAACAGAGTATACAAAATATACACGAGTAGTCAACTAAACTATCAAAAACCTAATTTGGTGATACGAAGCACATTGTCAAAGCAATTTATCAAACCCTAAATACGCAAATTCAACAATTACAAGTGACCCATTGCCCAATAAATATCTGAATTGAAGATATGTAAGCCTATAAGTATGTAAGAAACAAATAAAAAAATAAAAAGGTACAATAAATGGAAGACTTACTTGCGGAGAGCAGGTGCCATCTTGTTAGTAAGAGTTCCGGCAACAATCATACAATCAGACTGGCGTGGGCTAGGCCTAAAAATGATCCCAAACCGATCCAAATCATAGCGAGCAGCACCGGTGTGCATCATCTCAACGGCGCAGCAGGCCAACCCAAAGGTCATGGGCCAGATGGAGCCACGGCGGGCCCAGTTCATCAGATCGTCGACCTTGGAGATCACAAACTCCGCCGTCTTGGAGAGTCCCGCCGGCGAGGAGGCCGACGGTGGCGAAGCCCGCGCGTACGGCGTCGGGGTAGAGGTAGAGGATTGGAGAGCAGGGAGGGTGGTGTGGATTGAGGCAAGGCCGGATCCATGTTGATACGGCGTCGTTTGAGAGATTATGCGGCGTGCATTTCGAGCTAGCAGCGACATTTTTTGGTTGAGAGATGAGAATTTGGCAGAGAGGAGTGGGTTCGAATTGCAGAGGAAATCTTGATGAAGAGAGTAGGGTCAATTTCGTCCATCTGGTTAATCCGTGGCTGGTTTTAATGACTTAGAAATTCTTCAGTCGGTTAATTTGGTTTCGTTTGTGGCTTGTTTCGTCCATTTGTATGATGTTCAATTCATTCAAAGATTGACGTGTAATAATGAATGAAATACGGCAAAATTGACGTTCGGAATTCTTTAATAAATGCGTTATTACGTTTTTTATATCGCAAGTGTACGATATCGTAACAAGTAATATAACGGACATTTGAGTCCAAATTATCGTTCTCACGAGAGCTATACTTAAATCTTAATCTATTTTTCCTAACTTCTATTTGATAAAAAGCGAATAAAGAATGATAATGTTTGTGAATAGTTTTTCTTGCTTGTGAACTAATGAAAAGTAATAAAAAATTGTAAACACAGATTTAATAAAGATTCGAATGAGTAATGAATATTATGGCAAAATAAGTTCATCTAATGATCACCTTAATTCATAATTCAAGATTCTAATCTAATGTAGTGTTTGATCGAATTCTTCTATGGTATTCAATTTACCCCTTTTGAGTTCTCATTGAGCCTATTTAACTAATTAAATTCAATATCTCTATGCGAATTACCCTTAGTTAAACGAATTATGGTTCTAAAAATTCCTATAACGAGCGCAATAATTAGTATAGGTATCTCTACATGTTATACTACTTAACCAGATTTTATTATACAGTCTAAATCTCAAAATCACATCTCGATTAGTAAGAGAGTAACTAAATCATCAAATTATTGATCAGGTAATTTAATGCATTAAACTCATAATAAAACCAACACATGAAAAAAGAAATAAAAATTTTCTAATAAATTACATCGTTCGTCATAATTTAAAGTTAGCTACTCATAATAAATAAAGNAAATAAATAAACTTGAATACATCATCGGATTATTGGAATAAAGATATGGAAAAGAATAAACTCTTGCTCCAATGTCTTCTTCAGCTTCCAATCTTTAATTTGTTCTTGAATCCCGCGATTAATTTATTCTATTGATTTTGCTTTTCGATCTCTCATTGTTTCTCTTTTTTCAAATTGTGGAACTTCCTTATTAGTGTCTCCTTAGGTCTATTTATACTTCTCTACACGTTCTTGACCAATTTGGAGTTTTTTTCTGGGCTTCTCGTGGCCTAAATAGCAAAAACCTAAGTTGTGCGGCGCAGCGCCTAGGCGCTGGGAATTAGCTCCTAGGCGCCGCGATTTTTGTCTAGGTAGCACTTGAGCGCTATGTAGGTAGCGCATGGGCGCTGAGTTGCTGTTCACTCTGCGTCTATTTCAATATTTTTGTCATAACTTTTTCTTCCAATATTTGATTAAGGTGATTTAAAATGTTGTGGAACGAGAACGCAAAGGGCTACGATTTTGATAGAAATGGCTCTTTTTCAATTCGAGCGCTTACTAGGCCAAAAATGGGTCTCAATCTCCAACTAAAAATTTGGACATCTTTGCGCGGTTGAAAATTGATTTGTTTTCACTCATTTTGATCTTTAGTTGTATCCATTTGACCCCTAGCATTTTTGAATCTTCATCGTGAGTTTCGACACAACTTTTGAGTATTTTCACTTTAGCTCCCAAACCTTTTCTCTTCTTTCTTTCAATTTCACCTCCATTCATTTAGTTTCACCTAATAACACAGTATATAATAAATTAGGCTATATTTCCATTAAAAAAATTACGAAATATCAATAATTTGGAGCCCGAATAAGTGTATAAAATGCACTTATCACGCGTGAATTGTTGTACACATTAAAATTTTCATTCTCATTCTTCTACTCATTTTCAACCACACATTTTTCAATAAAATAATATTTTTCATCACATCAATAACTTTTCCTACTTATTCAACCACACATTCTCTATCAATCTACTATTTTTCAGAATACATTTTTCCAAAATAATGTGGCTCGAACACACGCTAAACATTCGATTTTATAATCTCGAGACCAGTAAAAGACAATCAATTAGAGAACGAGCTAAAAAGATTAATTTTGTTCAAATGCTTGTGATTAAGGGTTGGACAAAACTCCCGAACCGAACTCGAACCGAATCGAATCGAATCGAGCGGTTCTTCATAAGTTAAATACCCGAACGGGTATCCGAATTAAGAACTGATGGGTTTGGGTCGGTTCTCGGTTGTTGACCAAGAACCGAATAACCGAATTTAAATAATTTTTTTATATTTTTTATATTGAATTAATTAAATTATTTGAACTTTTTTAAACAAATTAGCAAATTAATTAAACAAATCAGCCAATTCGGCCAAATTTTTTTTTTTTTTAGCCCAACATTTAGGCCTTATCCTTAAATTTATATTTTTTTAGTCCAAGCTGCCCAATATTTGGGCATTATCATTCCCCTTCTCATTTCGATTCCAATTTTATTTTGTAAGCAACAGAATGCACACTCCCTTATAAACCCAATTCAATCGATAATCTTATAACCTAAATCACAATTCCTAAAAGTTATGAATGAAAATGTCATCTGTTGTATTTATGTAGTGTTGTTGTAAATGTTAAAAAAATTAATTATTGTACATAACCGAACCGAACCCGAACGGTTCTATCATTATATTTGGACCCTACGGTTCCATTTATTAAATACCAGAAAATTTTAGGTCGATTTGGTTCTCTTCAGGACCGAACCGAACCGACCCATGTTCAGCCCTTCTTGTGATACCACTTCATCGAGCTACCACTTATATCTAGTTTGCAATAAGAAAGGAGATACATTTTTCTAATCATGGTGAAAACCGACCAAAACAAAACTTTTATTTTTTCACATAACAATTAGGGTGTAGCAAGGTCAGGAACAACGAGTCTCTTTATAATAAAAAGATTCATTTTACAAGTTCATTATTACCAGTAGCTCCTACAAAGGATCGGACTAATGACTTCTTTTTTCTCCTTTCTTGTAGAGTGTTTTGAGCAGGGGTAACTTCTTTTTAGCATGTCTCAATTTGGAGAAGATAGGGTTGGAAATGTTTGTTAAAGTGTGATCACTCTTTCTTTTTGGCTTAAGGAGGAATCGACACTAAAAGATCTTATTTTCAATTTTTGAAATAAGGTTCTCAATATTCACAAAAATGTAAGAGCTTTACACATTTTCGTTTCTATCCTTATTTTTTGTAGAACCAAAGCCCCAACTTTTAATAAATGGATAATTAACACATAACATCCTTATATTTCACTATTATTGCGGAAACATCATTATCTTCCATTTTTTGACATTTTCACTCTTATTTTCACATTTCATTAGGTAAAAAGTCATTTTCATCCACTTTTTCAATTAAAAGTTGTGAAACAATAAATACACTCTTCTATTTAAATAAAATAAAAATAAAGAACTAATTGCAATTATAGTTTCAAGATTTTTAAAAAAGTGCAAACGGGTCCAAAATAAATTTTTTAAGTTGTAATTAGCACATAATATCTCTACCTTTCACTATTATTGTGAAAAAAGTCTATACCATTCATTTATTAGCATTTTCACCATTAATTGCATAAACCATCATTTCTATCTATTTTCATTTAATTTCTCAATAAAAGCTGTAAAATGACGAATATACTCTCCTATCTAAATTAAAAAAAAAAAAAAAAGATTTTTTTTTAATTTTTAATTTTTTTAATAATTTATCTGGGACTCGTTTGCACTTTTTTTAAAAAATTATTTTAATTTTTTAATAGTTTATTTGAGACTTGTTTGCATTTTTTTTTTTTAAAAAAAAATGGGACTATGGTTACAATTAATTCTTTATTTTTTTTATGTTTAAATATGAGAGTATATTCGTCATTTCTTTTTATTGAGAAATTGGGTAAAAATAGATAGAAATGATAGTTTACGCAACTAAATGTATAATTAATGGTTAAAATACCAAAAAATGAAAGATAGAGACGCTTTCACAATAATAATGAAAGATATGGACATTATGTACTAATTATCCTTTAACTAATTTATTTGGAACTTTGTTTGCATCTTTTTTTTAAAAAAAAAGTTGACACTGTATTTGCTATTAGTTTTTTATTTTATTTTTATTTTGCTGAAATAGGCGTATATATTCATCCTTTTGTAGTTTTTAATTAGGAAAATGGAAGAAAATGACCTTTTGAGCAAAGAAATGTGAATATAAGGGTGAAAACGCAAAAATAAAAAATAAAAAATAAAATGAGACGTATAGACATTTTCTATAATAATAGTAAAAGGTAATGATGTTAAGTATTAATTACCCTTTAATAAATTGACGATATCAAGTTCTTCATAATTGACTAGTTTGACGTGCATATTAAAAAATTAAAAATGATAAAGTGGTCATTTCATAAGAAAAATAAAAATAAAAATATTCAAAAACAAATAGAAAAAATAAAATCACTATTCATTCTCCTCACCTCACCCCCTACTACCTTTTATTCAAGAAATATTCAATTTAGCTCTTAAAATTAGGGCACATTTATTACGACTTTTGAGAAGTAAAAATGAGATATCGGGACTCAAGAGCTACTTTTAAATCGTTTGACTAATTTTATGAAAGTGTTTATTCTAATTATAAGAGCTTTTAAATGAAAATTGTCCAATATAACTTTATCTTAAAATACTTCTGAAATAAAAATCTATTTTTAAAATTAATTTTTAAATAAAAATTAAGATAACTTCCTCAAAAAATTCCTCTACGAAAAATAAAAGAAAAAATCATGTCGGATGAATTATTAGACAAAGATGTCTTTTTCTTGACTAAAGAATGGGGCATCGAAGGTCGAATTTTGAATAGGAAAATTGAAGTAAACAACAAATTGGCCCAAGCGTCTTCAAAATGTGGTAATTGGATCACACATTATTGCCCCCCAACCATATTCAAAAGTGGAAATTATAAAACAACTTGTTTTTAAAGATTACAGTGCTAAAATCAGGTGTAAGATTTAATTAATCATAAATGCGTCTTCAAAATGTGGTAATTGGATCACACATTATTGCCCCCCAACCATATTCAAAAGTGGAAATTATATAACAACTTGTTTTTAAAGATTACAGTGCTAAAATCAGGTGTAAGATTTAATTAATCATAAATCGGGTCATAATTCAACTATTAATATTAGGGCGTGTTTGAGCCACATTATTTTGGAAGAATGTATTATGGAATAGTAGATTGATGGAGAATGTGTGGTTGAAAAAGAAGAAAAAATTATTAATGTGATAGAAAATATTATTTTATTGAAAAATGTGTGGTTGAAAATGAGAATTAATTTACTGTAGAATTGAAGAATCTCTCCCAAACACACCTTTAGTATATGGCCTTAGCTCGATCGGACAGGANTACATTTCTCTCTCTGGTTCTTTGACCAAGCTTTAATTTCTCTTTACCCATTTTTATTTTCTTCATTACTCCATTATCTCTCTCTATCAGAAGTTGTCGTAGGTAGTGTGGTATTTCTTTATGCACTTTGCTCAGTTTGTTGACTTAATTTCTACACTTTGCTCATTTTGCTATCGCTCACAAGTTCCGATGGTAGTGGTAGCGATGGCGGTGGTGTGGTTTGTTGATAGTTTTTGTGGGTGTTCTTTTGATTCGATGCACTGTGATGGTGTTAACGGTAACGATAATGGTTCTGGTGGTGGTGGCTGGTGGTGTTAGATTTGGATTGGGTTGAGGTTGTATAAACAAGGATTGTGACTAATAAATTGGGTTAATCTGTGACCAATAAATAACACGTGACACGCGCACAATGACTTGTGATGTGTGAATTGATAACATGTCGCACGTCTTTTTCCACTTGTTACATATCACAAATCACTGATTTATGTTTATATATTTTAATAATAACTGGTCGCATATTATAGTTCACAGGTCATTGTATAGGTCATAGATGTTTACATGTTATAGGTTATATTCATAGGTCGCACGTTTAGTTCAGAGGTCACAGATCATATTTTATAGGTCACATAAGTCCAATGATCACGTGTTATATTTCACATGTCAATATTAATGAGTCCATGTTATAGTTCACATTGCAAGCTATAGTCCATAAGTCACACGTCACCATTCACAAATCACAGGTCATATTGTATGTCACAAATGTTCACATGTCAATATTAATTGGTCGCATGTCACCATTAATAGGTAACAAATCAATGCTTATAGGTTACAAATCCAAGAGAATTGGCCACAGGCCATTGGAACAATACCATAGGTAATAAACTCAAGAGAATTGGTTACATGACATTAATATCTTCAAACTGGTCACAAATTCAATTAATTAGATTTTAGCGCAGAGAATTAAAGTTATTTGATCCGGCGAGTATTCTGTAAATTACATGAGAGGCTGTTTTCCAATTTTTAATTTTAAAAAATAAATTTAAATTATACCAATGCTGCTCAGCAGAAGAAGATGATTAGTCGTCGGCGATGCTCAATAATCGTTGAGTGATGATCAGTTCGTCGCTAAAAAAGATGATCGGTTGTCGGCGATCTCTATAAATTTTATATTTTTTTCGACAAAGGCCTTTAGATGTTGGTGACTATGAAAGTGGATGCTGGCAATGGGTGGATGCCTACTACTATAAGAGGAAATGGTGGCGGGACGGATGGTGATAATTGTGGCCCGAACTGAAAAGAGATTGAAATTATTTTATATATAAATATTTATTTAATTAATAAAATTTAATTATCACCCGAGTTTTGAAAATATAAACTTGTTCTCTTAAAATTGAATTGGCATAAACTTAAGTCCCGACGTACGATTTTGTCCTATTCAAAATGTAAACTGCTCTGTAGAAATTATGGGCATTCATGGTGAGTCCATTACAAAGCCTAGAAATTACTAGAATCATGGGCCAACCAAACCGAGCCCAAGTATTTAGGAGAAATATGATAAGAACAATGATACACAACCACGTGACAAGTGATTTGTGGTGAAATGATAAGGATTAAATATGTGGATATGAGACTTATTTTATTAATCTTATAATATAATGTCACCTCGCACGACGATCATCCTTGATTTTTACATTATAACCTTAATCACATTATACATATCCTTGTAAAAAATATAATTTCAAAAGGGGTGGTTTAATTTCTTTAAAGGTCGATCATATTTATTTATCACCACATTTATATATTTAACTTTTTTCATCATGTTCTTATTCATAATATTTCATTAATTAGTAAATTTTATTCTTAATGACGATTTTCTTCGAAAATCATGTTGGCGTGTGCAGGGATTGACGCAGAACATAAAAGTTAGGGGGGCACAATCGAACTTACAAAGAAGTTGAGAGAAATTTTACACTCGAAAATTTACATCCAAAAAAAATCATATTCCCTGTAATTTTGCATCCGAAAATTTACATAGGATATGTCATTTTCAGATGTAAAATTTCGAGAGTTTTTTTATCACACCGCATGTAATTTTGCATCCGAAAATTTACATGAGATATAACTTTTTCAGATATAAAATTTCGAAATTTTTTGATGTCATATTCCATATAAAATTTTCTAATAAAATGATGAAAATTATATTGAGAAGTTCGCAAAAATAGTAAATGTTAATGAAATAATTGATTTTTTTTTGAAAAAAATGCGAGTTAGATGTTTTTCTTTAAAACTCACGTTTAACTATTTTCGATATCTATTTGGACTATTCGATATACCCATAATGTAGTTTTCGAAATAAGCTTTGAAATGACATAAATAATTTGTAGATTCGATTAACGTACAATCATCGGAGAATTGTTAAAATTAGCATGTTATCGAAATTCAAATTTATTGTGATTTTGCCCCTATTGGTGGAAATTAAAATCAAATTTTTAGTAAATTTTGATAAAAGTTAAAAACATTATGAATTCCAAGAAATATATTATTAAAATTAATTGTTAACTTTGATTTAGATTAAAATTTAGATTTCAATCGATACCAAACACGAATTTTTTTTTTTTAAAAAATAAAAATCAAAAGTTGGGGGGCACGTGCCCCCCTGGACCCCCCTGTGTTCGTCCCTGGGCGTGTGTTAGATTTGGGCGTGACTTGAATTTTTTGTTGAAATAATTGAAGAATTCTAATTGAAGTGCACGAAAAAAAAAAATTCAGTTTGGAATGCTATGTCAAGTTGAAATTCTATTTTGAAAGTCCAATGAGAGTTGAAAATTGGTATTGTACTTGATTTTTTGGTATCCTACTTTATCAACAACTCTACTAGGAGAGTTTGGACATCCCCTATAAATATTAGGCTCTTCTATACAATTTTATGGTGTGAGAATAAGTGTGAGAAAATGATTACTAACTTTTATGATCAAATGTATATTTCTCCATTATTATGGTACAATAAAAATTTCTAATTCTTCTACCATATTTTCTTATCTTCTTTTATTCTTTTGATTATGATCAAATACTTCATTATTATGACATATAACTTCAACATTTCAATCCGGTGGCTGGTTTCACAATAAGTGGTATCAAAGCCTAGGTTTAACAGTTCCACAGAGTGCAATGTTTGATTCGTTCGGGTTTTTTGTTCATGATGATTTTCATGAAGTATGATATTCCGCTTTTCGATCGGAACACTAGATTTTCGCTATGTTAGGTTAAGATGCGTGCAGTACTCACAAGGCAGGATTTGGATATTGCATTGTTGGGAATTGACAAGATGCTTGCAACTTTGACCGCGGATGAGAAAGTACAGAATTATAAGAAGTCAGTTTCTCACATTCATCTTCATCTATCGAATACCATTCTTCAGGACTTTTTGAAGGAGGGTTCAACTGCTACTTTATGGTTGAAATTGGAGCAATTCTGCATGACTAAAAATCTTACAAGCAAGTTGCATCTCAAGAAGCGTTTATACTCTCATCGAATGACAGAAAGAGGATCATTAGAAGATCACCGGCTGGATTTAAAGAGATCGTCACTGATTTGGAAATTTTGGAAGTAAGGTATGATGAAGAATATTTGGCCTTNATGAAAAATATTTGGCCTTGATCCTATTGTGTTCGTTACTCGCTTCGTTTTCTTCATTTAGAGACACGATATTGTATAGTTGTGATACTTCACCATAGAAAATGTATATGATTATTTGTTTTCAAAAGAGAAGATGAAACATTTGGTTTTAGAGGTCAGAGATGGAGAATGCATTGTTGCTCTTGGTGGTTCTGGAAGGAGCAGATCGAAATCTAAGTTCAATAATTAGATTTGTAACGTTTACAAGAAGAAGTGACACTTGAAGAATGATTGCTACAAATTGCAGAATAAAGAAAGGTTGGCTGCAAGTCAATATGGGAAGCAATCAGAGACTTCAAGTGAAGCGACCCTCTCTAAGAACATTGTAGGTGAGGGAGATCTCTTGGCTATTTTTGACATCGAGTCTAAACCAAAGGAGGAGTGGATTCTGGATTCAGGGTATGTGCTTCATATGTGTACTAATAAGGACTTGTTTGCTACATATGAAACCATTTCCTAATGTGTCATGTTTATGAGAGACAACACACCTTGTCGGGTTACTGGAACTGATACGGTCAGATTGAAGCTATTGGATGGGACAATTAGAACACTTGGCCAGGTTCAACATGTTCCGAATTTGAAGAAGAATCTCATCTCGTTGTCTATCCTTGATTTATAGGGTTATGAATTCTTTGGTGGATGTGGAATTTTGAAGGTTTGTAAGGGTGTCCAGGTTGTATTGGAGGGATTGAAAGGGTCAACTTTATACATCCTGCAAGGTCGTGCATAATTTGGAAAAGTCAATCAGCACAGATTCAGTATCGTGGTGGACATTCAGTTTGGTATAATACCTTTAGGAGCTTGTAAAGGGTTGAATTTGAAGAATACTATTCAGTTAAGTTTAGGAGATATAGATAATGTAGCTTTGCCACCATCATCTGCGGTGCCATTGTATTCAATTGTTAGGGATAGACCCAGTGAAAAAAGGTATGTGAATGCTAATTTTGTTGAGCATGATTTCAGCGTAGTAGAAGGTCTACAATCTAGCAAATGGTATTCTTTAAAAGAATTTGGGTTTGATTCTGCTTTGGGGTGTGTTATAGCCTAATTTGGTGAATTTTAAAATAATTATGATTTTTTTTTAATATGAGATAATTCTGTAGAGTAGTGTTGGATTCATTAGAAGAGGTTGAGTATTTTGTGTTTGGTTGGAGAAATCAATTTTGATTATTGTTGAAGAGTCAATTTATTCCTTGCAAACGGATTTTCTTCTCTAAGTGGAGAAAATTTTGGACCTTTGTTCATTGTAGTGGAATTCGTATCAGGTGGAAATTGTTAGAATTTGGGTATGATATGAATTCTTTATTTAAGTAATTGAAAAATTCTAATTGAAGTGCACTTCAAGAAAAATTCAGTTTGGAATGCTATGTAGTCCTATGTCAAATTGAAGTTCTATTTTAGAAGTCCATTGTGAATTAAAAATTGGTATTGGACTTGATTTTTTGGTATCTTATTTCATCAACAACTCTACTATGAAGATTTGAACATCTCCTACATGTTCCCTATAAATATTTGACTCTTCTATACAATTTTATAGTGTCAGAAAAATGATTACTAGCTTTTAGGATCAATTGTATATTTCTCCATTATTATTGGTATAATAAAATCTCATAATTTCTTTGCTATATTTTATTGTCTTTTTTTATTCTTTTACTTGTGATCAAATACTTCATTATTGTGTCATATAGCTTCAAAATCTCAATCCGGTAGTTGATTTGACTACAAGTGATATCAAAGCGATTTTGGTATCTTGTTTGTTTCACTACAGCATGCTTTACAACGAGATACAAATATTTAGTCACAATTTTGTATTTGGTTTTTTTTTCCTTATTTAAAATATGAGATACAGAAAATTCTTTTACTCCCACTTAATGGAATTTGAACAGAATTTGTAATGACCAATGACTGACAAGATGTGCTAATTAGTGGAAGGTGGAGAATAAGAATGTAATGAAAAAAGGTAGGGACATAAGTATAACAATAAGCTTTATGGACCCTTTTTTTACACAATTAAAAATGTAATGCGATTATCATAAAATGTAGTGTTGATATATTTAACCTTTGAAAAATATACAATAACTAAAAAAGGTTGCACACATTAAATAACATTTTGTTTGTTACTTTTGCATTAAGATGTCACATACTATCTTTATAATAAATTTATCTCAAATTTTTGAACTCAGATTTGGAAAGAAAAATAACAAGGAAAATGATAGATGTACATTAGGGGATACATCAAAGTGTTCATTATGGACACCTTGATATACCCCCTAATGTACCACAAGAACAACCCAAATAACAAATAGGAGGCCTAACTTTCAAATCTTTGTTAACAATAGTTCTTATCTTATGTCAAAATAAGTAACTTGTTTTTAACTTTCACCAATATTTTTTTTTTTTAAATAAGTAAATAAACAAACACACATGCTCTTATTGGATAGGGTAAACTATAGGTGTCTAACTTGTATAACTTTATACTAAACATGTCCTTGTAATTTACATGCCACACGTACATAATTGAAATCGCCTTTTTCAATGAGAGGAAGAAGAGTTATCCATGTTTCATTGATTCGATAAGAGATTATATTGTTCACATGGCCAATCCCACAAAGGGAACTTTGGTTGAACATGAAAATAAAGTCGACAAAATAAGTGGACAAGGTGTTCCATGGTTACATGTCCTTTGAGGTTACTCACAAGACTCAGTCCTTAGCCATTGAATTACTATTGATATGGAAGCCAACCCAAAAGCTAATGCTACTTGCTTATCTATTAGAGAAGATATGAATAAGAGCCCAATGATTCAAAAAGCTCAACACTATGAGTTGCAGTAATAAATTCACCTTTTTATGTTGGAGTACACAAATGCTGATAAAGAGGTACACTATTTCATTCATAAAGATAAGTGACGTAAAGATTGGGGTGTAAATATCGATCAAGTTCGTCCCACATCGAGGACAAGGCCGAGCCACGAGTTACACGGTTGTTTGATATAGATTTTGATAAAAACTTTAACAAATTTTAATAAAAGTTAATGAAATGTGTGGTTGAAAAGTTGATAAAAGTTGTCAGTCCTACGAAATGTATTGTTAAAGTTAATTGTTGACTTTGACAACAACTTTTTAAGTTATACCAAACTAACGATTAATTAGTTTTTCATTAAAAATTCAGTAAAAGACCAAAAAAATAAAATAAAGAAAGAAAGAGTTTTTTTTATTAATTTTGATAAAAAATGATAAAACATGTAATTGAGAAGTTGATAAAAGTTGTGCATCCCACGAAAAATGTGGCCAAAAATAATTATTTACTTTAACTTAAATTTTTATCAGTTTTTTAGCTAAATCAACCAATATGGGTCTTGCCTATCCTATCGACCATGTCAATCTATTTTTCATTTAGTATATAGACAATAACATGACCAAAAAAAAAAAAAAATTTAAATCTTATGTTTAATAAATTAGGATAGGCCATATAAATCTTTTACGACTTGTTTGGTTCACATTAATAAACTATCGAAAACTCTAAATCAATCGACTCTTTTAACAACACGTAATTACATGAGAATCTTTCTTTTATAGATGTTTCTCGAAGGGATAGGACATACATGTAGACATGCAAACAACAAGACTTCTATGAACCAAATTTGACAATCGTTTATTGGAAAACAAAAAATGACAAAACTAAATTCAAATTCATCCCCCAAACAACATTAAAGATATAGAATATCCCACTAAACCAATAAATAATATCCAACCCATATCATCTTGAAACAAACCAATCCTAACCCCTAAAAATGCCTTTGCCATTACACTGAATTAAATATAATTGAACCATGCTAGTTACAGTTTTGGTCCACAATTTTTTTTCACAGATTATATTTAATTCAGTGTAATGGCAAAGGCATTTTTAGGGGTTAGGATTGGTTTGTTTCAAGATGATATGGGTTGGATATTAGCTGTGAAAAAAAATTGTGGACCAAAGTTGTACATTCAGCTTTATCCAATAGAAGTAGACACGATTAAGGAAAAACATTTACTTGTTTTTCTTGTTCTTGAGTCTCGTCGAACTAGATAAGATTAGATAAGTTTAAAGAACACACGAATCGTTTGTTATCATGTTCAGTCTATCAAGTCGAACATACCAAAATGGCAAATTCATGCATGTCCATGCAAAGTGGCCAATGCCACCACTCCAAGCTTCTGGAGATTCAGCTTCACAACTATATCAGTAAACATTTTTGTGTCCTCTCCTGTATTCCCCTCTGGTATATCGACTATGTAAGACTCCAATACAATTGTGTAAACTTTCCCATCTTTTTTGAATTCATTGACAGATGTAACAGATCGATAATTGTTCAATCTGTGCTCCCCACCCACAACTCGAAAACTCAGTATATGCTTCTCATCATCTAAAATCTCCAGTCTCTCGGTGCTGGTGGAGGCCGGGAGATCGGAAACAACCGTCACCTTGGGGATGCTGCCAACTCCGCCGTCGCCAATAATGCGGCAGCTCTTGATAAAGTGCTTGTACTTTTGTGGGTTGTCGAAGCGGTGGACAAACGGCCACACTGCCTCTGCTGGAGCGTCAATACGCTGCGTAATGAGGGATGTGCATATGTTGGGCATTTCATCGAATGCATGGTAGGCAAGTATTACAGGCTCCAAGTCCTTGAATTCCTCTTTAGTGAGACCAGGGACGTAGCCAGGATTATTAGTTGGGGGGGGGGGGGAA